>CM021102.1:135272934-135579214 GCA_007115665.2 Sequoiadendron giganteum | reverse complement strand
GATGCTCCTTG
The DNA here is from genome assembly GCA_007115665.2 of Sequoiadendron giganteum. Classification (NCBI taxonomy): domain Eukaryota; kingdom Viridiplantae; phylum Streptophyta; class Pinopsida; order Cupressales; family Cupressaceae; genus Sequoiadendron; species Sequoiadendron giganteum. The sequence continues at coordinate 135,579,203 of CM021102.1, read as the reverse complement.
GGTAGGGGAATATCTTTGAACATTTTAAGAAGAAATGGTGCAAGGGTTGGTGATTCAAACAAGTAGATGATTGTTAATAGTGCATGTATAGAAATCCATAAGCTTATGCATTATGTGAGATTCTTTTCATATTTAATTTGTTGGTGTAAATGCTTAAGCCTACTTGTTTTAAGGGAGGGAATGACCCTGAAAAAATAGTAATAGATGCTCCTTGGGTAGGGGAATATCTTTGAACATTTTAAGAAGAAATGGTGCAAGGGTTGGTGATTCAAACAAGTAGATGATTGTTAATAGTGCATGTATAGAAATCCATAAGCTTATGCATTATGTGAGATTCTTTTCATATTTAATTTGTTGGTGTAAATGCTTAAGCCTACTTGTTTTAAGGGAGGGAATGACCCTGAAAAAATAGTAAGGCCTTGGGGAGCTAGTTTAGAAGCAACACAGCATTCCAAAGGTGCATCACATTAGGGTAGGGACAGAGCCTGTCAGATGACTTCAAAGATTTCTAAAAATCTTATTCTTCCAGTTCATGTATTTGCTAGTGGTTAAAAAAGATTGAGTTGGAAGAACATTGTGCTAAGGAAATCTATTGTTCAGCTAAGAATAAAATCTATTGTTTAGCTAAGAATATAGAGTCTCAATGAGAAAAAGTAGAATATTTACCACAGCTGGAGCCTTCGCAATCTGACCCTATTTAATCATTTCCTAATTAATTTCTGCTATTTCACTTCCAAATTATTAATGCTGAATGACTGGTGTACAAGATTTTGTCATACCCACTAGTGGAGGATGGATGTATTGTTTAGGCTCCAAGCCTTCAAAAAGTAGATAAATGTCAGCAGAACAGACAATCTGAAGTTTGTCCTGATGGGAGGCTGCTGGGATGAAGCTGCTCTTGCTGAAGCCACTCCCCTGTTACAAGAGTTAGGAAATGTGTTTGTCTTATCCGAAAGGATTTTATGAACATTCCATTGAAGCTTCCATGCAGAGGTTCTGAAATAAATAATATGGAGAAAGGGATATTAGAGGAAAAATATTTGGGTTTGGAAATTTGAGCTCACTGTTTTTTTGCTTGGAGCAATGAAGCTGTGGATATTTTCCATGGGAGAGATATTGGCAAGTTGGAAGCTGCCAGCCAAAGGACACTAATTGGTTACCGAAATAAGGGGTATAACACCACAAAGGAACTGAAATGTTAATAAAATCATGATAACTGGAGGATACCAACTGGCCCATGGCATTCAGTGGTCAGCTTCTTGTGAAAGTTTTGACCCTGTATATAACTGCATTTAAATTGTAGGTCAATGCCCGACTAGAGCTGGTTATCAACAGTGCCATTTTTGAATCTGTATTTCAATCTGCATTTTAGATTTATGTTTCTTCCTTTTTGATAATATTAGCTTGCAATCTCAGTTCTTTTTTACGGTTTACCAGTTGCAGGCTTTTTCATTTTCAGTATATTGTAATTCATGAGATAGCTGACTTATATAACAAAGAATGGATCCACTCTAGATTCTCTTATGAAGTTCCTTATGGAGGATGTTGATGCCTGTTTTTAGTTATATTCAATTCTTATATTTGCTGTGCTTGTGATAGCAATAATTAATGAATGGTTAATGTATAATTGCTATTATACTAATTAACCAGTTAAAGTAGCAATTATGTATAGATAGATAAACAAAAACTCATCTTGAAATGGAGGAAGCATATGTATTTGCAGCAGTGGAGCTGCCATTTTTGTTTATTATAAATGTCAACTAAGGTTAGTTATATTTCTTGATATTGAGCAAGAATAATTTGCTATTATATGTAATTTAGCACATTAACTGATCTTTAGCTCTGTGGCATTGCTTTCTTTCTGCTAGTAATTATCAAGTTTATTTCAAATGTTAAATAGGTATATGACGTGACTAGATTTTTGGAGGACCATCCCGGAGGAGATGAAGTTTTGCTCTCATCAACTGGTATTGGTCTATTCTTAAAGTCATTGTTCTGGAATACTATGATATATACAAAATTTAAAACTAAAGCATAACCATTTCTGTTGAAGAGTATACGTTTCATATTAGATTTACTGAGCAGAATTTGCTGTGTGAGATTTTGTAAAGTAAAAACTATTGTAAATGTATGACTAAATGAATTAATTGGCACAAATTTTTCTGTATCATAAACTACAAAGTTTGTATAATTCTTCTGCAATGTGAGAATCAAGTCTCCAGTTTTAGTTTTAATGCTGTACTTGGTTCCTATACAGCTCAAGATGCAACTGATGATTTCGAAGATGTTGGGCACAGTACTAGTGCAAGAGCTATGATGGAAGAATATTATATTGGAGAGATAGAGCTCTCATCCCTTCCATCTAAAACAAAACACAACAAAACTAAAAAGGCAGCATATAATCCTAATAATGACTCAAAAAGCACAATAAAGTTTTTCCAGATTCTGGTTCCACTAGCCATTCTGATCTTTGCTCTGGCTATCGCCTTTTATGCAAAGTCAAGCTGAAATTCAGGAACATGTCCAGGATTCTACTATCATTTTAAGATATTTATCTATATCAGCCAGTTATGAGTATTCGAACAAAATTGGTGAATCTGTTGCAGCACAAATTGCTTCTGAACAATAAACATTTAAATTGTATGGTAGCTGCGAAAAATGTAGCTTCAAGTGACAATGAATTCTGGTTTGAAGAAGATTGGCAATGGATATCTTAGATTGAATTATTTGATATTGTGCATTCTATTATGTCATCCTAGAGAATGCTTTTCTTTCAGGCCATTTTGTGTTAAAAGTTGTTGGGGATTCTCTTTTCTTCTTTTGGATTCTTTTTTCCTATTGTACTTGTTTTATCCTTTAAATTTCTTTATATTACACAATTTCTTGAAGTACTAACAAGACCATTGCGTGAGATGGCTTTCAATATAGGATGTTTTGTTTTGCAGTTAACAATTATCCTAGCCTTGGATATATTGTTCTTTGTTACAATTGGCTGTAGATTATGATGTTTTGATCATTTTGTATAATCGATTCTAAAATGCATTTACAACTTCCCAATTTTTAGCTTTGAATTACACCAGTTAAACAGCAAGTTAACATGAGAGAGGTAAACTAGTAGTTTATTTGATACGAACTTCAATTTGCATAACCAAATTAGAAAAAAACATTTAAATGGAAAAGGGTATCATGTTGAGCAATTATTCATTACAAATATTGTTGCTTTATGGTATTTCCTATAATTGTTTATAATTTTTGTTGCTTCATAATGAAGTGCTAGATACCACATCTGTGCAGCCATATTTTGGTAGTTGTGAATAGATTAATCTATATTTTTCCAGCTTTGTTGATAGGTAGCAGGAAGATACGAATACATGTTGAACAATCCATGATACTATACCAGTAGGAAACTTGGACGAAATCAAAACTTGTATGCTACAGAAGATATCTGGTCTCTTTGTATCTCAACTTTCTATTCTTCATTCTTTAACTATTCATTTAATGGGTCATGAGTATAACTCATTTTATGGATTGGTTAATCCATACATTGTTGCATATTGTTATCCCGGATCCTCTATATTTTTGCACATCCAGATCATTAGTACATTTTGACAGGCAAAAATTCAAAAAACCTGTAATTAAAATGGTTTGAGCATATTTTGTTGTAGTGACCTTGTGTGTTTTCACAATGCTACATCAAAATGTCGTTGGTTTTCAACTTGGTGGGAGGACAGATTAGTCGCTCTTTGGGTCTTCTACTAACGTGTTAAGTCAATCAATTGTATGCTTGGCTTTTCAGTGGATTGTCCTTGATAGCACACATTATTGACAAAATATTGGGTCTCTGATCTTATACTTCCATATCAAATTCATTACCTCACATCTTTTGTGGTAAGAGGCATGGTGAGAAACTTTTTACAATCTGGTAGCACAAGAGTATCTTCTTTTATGGTATCTTAGTCATCTTTGGGATCACTTTACCCACAAAACGAATGGCTTCTATAGCATCCTCATCCATACTTGTCATGTGGTGTTCATATTGCACATAATCTTTTGTACGAATGAGTTTTTCCCATTTCTCTTCACTGTGTTTCAAGTCAATAATCTGATTCCACTGTGAATCCATGGCATGTAATTGATGGAGTTGGGGCAATCATTGTTCATCCTTTATTACTTGTTAACTTGTCACTGCCTTCTTTGCATGATCAATTGCAGTCCACATTTCTTTCCAGCCCTTAGCTGCATTGGCATGCAATTTTTACAATCTCTAGAATTCTACAACTTTTGAGCTTTTTCTCAAAGTCTTATAGTGTTGCTCCAGGCATATGCCTATGCACGTTCAGTAACTAGGTAGTGCACTTTAATATTTGCAAACATATCTTTTGTACCTTAACATTGGTCATGACCGGAAACTCATCTTGAACGACTATATTGAATTTTGTAAACTACTTCCTCTAGACTTGGTGGTCACAAGGCTGGAAATCCATCTTAAATGACTACATTGATTTTTTTTCAACTACTTCCTCTTAACTTGTGCTTTATAGAAGGTATTCATCTACTTTTTGCTTAATTGTGTCTTGCCAGGAGTTATAATCTTCAAACAAATGGTCTTAATTAACCTTTAGAAGGATCAAAAGTTCATTTGTGGCATGTGCATAAAACCAGTGATGCAATTGATCACTCTATGCCACAATCACATGTTGTATGTGTAAAGAGAAAAATGCTCTTATCTTCCTTTGTATCTTTGGCGGCTTCAAAATAAAGGACATCATTTGATATGAACAAGGTTTATCATCCACCTCTTCTCCCAACTATTAATTTGCTCCATTACTAGGCCAACCTCCATTCCCTTGTTGCTTGTCCATCTAGTTTTGTTCCACTAGATCCTGTTGAATTATCAGTACTTTGTAAACAATGGTTTGTTCCCTTTTGTGTATGTTGTCTCTCCTTAGGCAATATTTAGTTGCAATTGATCACCCTATGCATTAATCACTTCTTGCATGGATTAAGAACTTTTATTTTCTTTCTTTGGCTCTTTAATTTGCTCCATTACTAGGCCAACCTCCATTCCCTTGTTGCTTGTCCATCTAGTTTTGTTCCACTAGATCCTGTTGAATTATCAGTACTTTGTAAACAATGGTTTGTTCCCTTTTGTGTATGTTGTCTCTCCTTAGGCAATATTTAGTTGCAATTGATCACCCTATGCATTAATCACTTCTTGCATGGATTAAGAACTTTTATTTTCTTTCTTTGGCTCTTTAATGCTTTCTAAATAAAGATATCTTTAGATTGGAAGAAGGTTTATTATCCTCCCACTCTAATTGTAACCATCGATTTCCTCCCCCAACAACTCATCTCCAATCCCATTGTTGCTAGTTTTGTTCCAAGTCTTGTTTTTTTGGTAACTATGGTTTCAAATCTAGCTTAACAGCATATTATTACCATTTTATCATCTCTCCTTGGATTCAACATCTTTGAGGTTCTTGAATTCTTAGAAAACTCAACCCTTAGCCTTAAACCTGCAAGTACAATGGCATGTTAATATTGAGTGTAATTTTTTTTATCAATATGGTCAACTTTTTTTAGATTTTTTGAACCAAATTAAAATCCATTATAAATGATTGTCTAATTTTCAATTATGTTTTTTAAACCTTTGGGCATATTCTTCTATTTGTTAATTAATTTTTAAACGAAGACACTCATAATCTTTTGATTTATTTTTATTTTTAAATTACATCTAAGGAGTTTAGACATCATTCTCTACACAATAAAAAAATTAACATATTATTAATTTAGCTCAAAATATGTTGACATACACGAGAGGTTTTAAAAAGCAAAAATGAGGGCCATTAAGAAATTAATTTTATTAAATATCATGACCAAATGTTGCAATTACTTGCATTTTTCACAAAATAAATTAGAGAATACTTTCATTTAGATCAAATCATGTTGGTTGTATTGTGCATGTTTTGACTCAAAACATACAATTTTTAAAAAGTCATTTTTGTATATCCTGTGCAAAACTAATTTTATCATCTAAGTATTAAAATAAATTATATATTTGGAAACTAAAAACAAAATTATACATTTCATATTTTTACACTGATGATATTCTATGTGTAAGTGCTTCAAATTTGTATTCCAATTATGACAAACTTAGGTGCCAACTTTTTGGCCAAAAAATGAACCCAACTTCTTGCAATAACCACTACATGGACATGAAAAAGTTTTGCCAAATCTAGGAATATCATTATTGGTGCATTTGTTTTTTTTTTTTTTATGTAGCATTTCAAATGATTTTTTACATTCATCTATCCATTTGAATTTCTTGTTATTCTTTTTCAACAATTATTCAATAGGGCCAAAGATAGTTGCATAGTTTTTAATGAAGTTGTGGTGGTAACCAATGTATCCCTGAGAAGTTTTAGTCTATTTTATGCTCTTTGAAAGAGTTAAATTTATAATTATGACTACCTTGAAAGGATCTAACATCATACTGCCCTTACTAGATAATATGTGAGTAAGTTGCCAAATGGTGTAGCAAAAATGTATTTCTTCAATTTTAATGCAACTCAAAGACTGTCATATTTTAAACATTAGTTTGTGTTTGAACATAATATTTTAGCATCTCATAGATTTCCAATCATTTAAGTGTACAATAAATTCATGGATAAAATCCCTAAATGCATTGACCATAATCTTGCTAAATGTGGTAGGTGCATTCTTCAAGCTAAATGACATTATTTTTATTTACTTACTTTTAGATTGCAGGAATCAGGTAGCCCCCCCTACAGGCTGTAGTGTGTCCAGTAAACTTTTTTTACGTGATCGGTAATGATGGCACGACACACCCTTTGGTACCACGAGGATGGGGGGAGATTAGACCTCGTGACCTCTTTCCTGCAACATGATGCTTTAGCCAATCGAGCTAGGCCCCCCGATCCAAGTCAAATGACATTATTACGTAAATGTATGATCCCCATTCTATTGCAAGGGTGGTTTTGTGTTGAACTTTTTCTAATATATTTACTTGATGGTATCCTAAAGACCCATCTATGAACGAGTATGCTTCTCTTTTGACAACACTTCCTAATGCCTTTTCTTAAAATAGAGTTGGGAAGGGTCATGAATACAAGCATTATTTAGCTCAATGAAATCTACACATCTTTTTATAACTAGTATATTTATTCTGATAGGGCTTATCCATTTTATGTTCTTGACTATTTTTTTATGAATAGATGTATGCATTATCATTTATAAAGAAATATATTACACATTCACAATTTTTTTGGGTGGATATGAAATCACGACCTAATAGTTTGAATGGGGTTAACACTCGAATCACAAAACATATAAATGTTGCACAAATAGTTGGCGTTGCACCAAAAGATTGACTTGTTAATGCCCGATACAACCGCTAGAGTTAATGAATCCACGCGAGGCGGTTAAGCCATGTCACGAACTTGAGCATTGCGCTACACAACACAAGAAGACCAAGGGTGCACACCTTGCAACAATCCCCCCCCAGTGCAAGCAAGGGGTTCAAACTCGTGACCCAATCTCCGATACCAGTTGTTGCACAAACGATTGTCGTTGCACCAAAAGATCAACCTGTTAACATCCACTACAATCGCTAGAGTTAATGAATCCACGGGAGGCAGTTAAGCCATTTCACGAACTCAAGTGTTGTGTTGTACAACACAAGGAGACCAACGGTGCACACCTTGCAACAATCAAAACAAGCCACTAGATGACAAGAGCAATGGTAGAGGGGGGATGATGAGGGTCCCAATCATCTGGTTTACTCCATAGGTCTGAAGTGTCTATAGGGGGTTCCAACCCTGGTTATTTTTTATCTTTATCTTGATCATAACAGGCTAGAGAAATAGCAAGGGCTATCCAAGGAAACTTGTTGGAGTCATACCAATTAGAACCTCCACCAAAAGGCCACCCAGGGTTTCCTCCCATGGGAGGAGAGAGGTAGAGCACAACCAAATAGGTTGCGATGCACTCCTATAACCACGATCTCCTTTGCCAATCAAAGGAGACACCTACAAACAAGCTCCACAAACAAAAAGACTTCAACCTCGTTGATGCCCACAAGGAGGTGAGCAGATGCAAGAAGAGGAAGGAGACATGGGACCCTTGCCACATCACATGGGACATTCCCCCAATCATCAAGTAGAACCTAGAGGTGAGCCATTTCCAAGGCAACTTTGTTATAGCTTGCATTTGGATTTCTAATAGCACATTAGAACAAATAGTAGGTCTAGCAAAAAGTGAAATATGTTGATCAATAAAATAATAAGCAAAAATAACATAATTTCTATCTTTTCATGTGTTGAAGAGAATCTCCCCTTTGAAAACATGCCATCTCTAATTGAATTGATTCAAGATATGGGGCCAATCACCCAGAAGAACTATATGCTAGGAGAAAGGTTTTGCATGAAAGGGCGAAAAAAGTCATGGATTCTGTTAGGTCCCAAAATCGTTGTTCCACTTCCTAGAACTAAACTCCACTCACAAGGCTAGGATTGTCATCATGTGGGTGAAAATGGTTCATCAATAGAACAATGGAGGGTTTTAGGTTAATTCTACAAGAGTGGATTTTCTCTCCTACACTTCAAGCCGAACTTAGACTTAAGAGGGTATTCCTAGAGGTTGGATTATAAAACAAGAAAATGAAACTAATCGTTAAAACCACATTGTTGATTCAAGTCCAAGGTTGTCATTAGGCTAAGAGAAACTACCTTACTACCTCAATATAGTTGATTGTGTTGGACTGATCACCAACGTCTCCCTTTGGATTCGTGACATGGACTAATTGCCCCCTGTGGATTTGTTTATCTCTGGCGCTTGTATCAGGCATTAACAGGTCGATCTTTTGGCACAACGACAAACATGTTCCAACAAATGCTATCAAAGTCGCGATCATGGGTTTGAATCCCCTCAGATGATGTCGCGGGGGGATTATTGGACTAATTGCCAACGTCTCCCTTCAGATTCATGACATGGACTAACTGCCTCCTGAGGATCCATTTATATCTAGTGTTTGTATCACGTTAATAGGTTGATCTTTTGGCGCAATGACAAATGTGTTCCAGCATATTTAACACCTTAGCAATGAGTGCAAGGTGGGAGTGAATTGCATGACTCATAAGAATTGATATGCACTATTCCTTGTATGCAATGATATCATGAATTGCACAAATTAAAACTGAAATGGAAGTGTTTAGTGACTTGTTTTGGTGTGTGTAAATAGAACAAGTACAAGGGGATCGATGCCTATCCAAGGGCAAGAAAGTCATAACCAACAAGGAGATATGGCAAGAGAATAAAAAACAACTAATTACACATTAAGATGCATCGACACGTATTATTGTTAGCTTCATCTACTTAGTTATCCATCATTGAATTGTTCAAACTCTTATGTGCTAAAAAAAAGAGCTATTACAAGACATGCAACATGTTTAGAATCTTGTCATATTCCTCTAATAGTGTTTACATTCACAATAAGTATGTTTAAAACATTCTACAAATTAGTACATTTTTTTAATCTTCCCATACATTAATGAAGACATGAAATTGAAAAATGATATTAGAATATTCTTTCAACAGTCTAGCATTGTCTTTATCTCCTTACAATTGCTTTGGAATGGTTTCTTGTGTATATCTTCCATTCTAGATTATTGTTTTATTTTTCTTTGTATCCTAGTACCATCCAATTATCAAAAAATGAGAGACTAGAACCTAGTAAAAATACTCTACCTAGAAAAACCCTAAGCCGCAACACTGTGGCAATGTTGAATCCATGGCGGAGGATGAGTCACACCCAAAATGAACACCTCAAATTGAAATATGGGTTAAACATTAAGCTATGGTGGTTGGGAAACCTCTATGTAGTAATGGTGATAGTTGAAATCAAAATCTACACGTTGAAACTTTTGGCACCCAAACACATTTATGAAATTGTCTAGAAAACCCATGGTTGGTGAAAGATGCAATAATGGCACCATGATTTGGGTAGAGGTGTAGATGAGAGATAATCATAGAGAAAAAACATAAAGAATCAAACATTTAGATTTCTTTGGAGCCTTCTACATGTTGAAATGAATCTTTACGGGCTTTTGGAGTCCATCTAGACCATTTGTAGGAAATTTTGCCTAAATTGCACCTTTGAGGAAAAGGTCACCCAACTACTTTTGTGAGGAAATGCAACCGAACCCACCAACTTCACAATGTTTAAAAATATCCAATTTGGATGGAAAGTCTTGATGATTACGTCAACAGGATGATGTTAGCATGAAGCCATCAATGGACTAGGATGCTTTGGATGTGGTGCTGTCATGTTCATGTCAACAAGGTGGGATGTTGTTACCATGACATTGCCAATGTGTGGATGTGAGAGAAACAATGGAATTAGACCTTGCAATCAAATCCATTTGAATCTATTAAATATGGCTTAGAAAATGGTTCAGTTCATATGGCTAAAGAAAGTTCACAAAAGGAAAGATGACAAAATGATGACATCAAGATACACTAAAGGTGGGATACACAACTTTCCATCTAAATTGGATGAAAGGTAAAGTTAATGGATAAGATCAGATGGGGTCCGCACTCCGCAAGCTATTAAGTTGGTTTAAATTGAGGGTTTGTGGGAAAATACAAGTGAATTGGTTACTTACAAATGAAAGAAGTTCAATAGGGCGGGTTCCTACAAAAACTTTGCTTAGCCATTTTTTCTATTTTGTCTACCTTTTGTAGGGATTGATAAATGAATTGACATTTGTGGGAAAACCTGATTGAACAACACTATGTAGGAAAAGGCATTTGAATTGTACTTGGGTCAGTTGGAAGGAGATAACTCGTAAAGGCATAACTTTCTTCCCATAGATAATTTTTTAAAACTTATAAAAGAAATTGGACTTAATTTTTCATGCTCTACCCAATTGTGTTGAGAAATTTGGCAAGAGACCACCCATATTAGATATCTGAGATCAGTTATTAATAAATGGGTTGAAAAGGCCAAGATAACATAAGGAACATCATGGGACTCAGGCAAAAGAGACACTACAAATATGAGTCCCAACAATGGCTCTAGCTAGGGACAAATGCCTCCTATAAGCATCACAAGAGTTTGAATCTCTAGGAAGACCACAAAATTTCCATCGGGATTGAAACAAAACACCATCTTGACCAAACTAGAATCAAGACTACTCAAAGCCACAAGAAAAAATGGAAGATGTAACATTGCATTCACTAGTCAAAATTTTGAGCTCCATCACTTACAAAAGACAATGCTTCAAATGTTGACCATACACAAGAAGCTCCAATAATTCTCCATCAAAATCCATGAGATGATATACATGAAGTTCATATCTCTCAATGATTCCATAAGGTGCAATCCATAAGAGGTTGAATTTTCATGCTTAATATTATCTTTTGATTTGGCATTCCACAAAAGAACTAAATAACCAACTTGAAACTCCCTTGGTGATGTCTTCTTATTATGCAGATTTTTCATGATCTGCTTATGTTGCATTTTCATGTTGTTACATACCCTCTAACTTGAACAAGCTTAAGACAATGGAATTATGGTCGTTATGTTAGTTCCAAGTATTTGCTTTCATGTGAATATGAATTTGAGAATAAAATAATTGCTTTACATGTTGTAACCATAATGGAAATGATTTCTTATATATGTATGCGAATGGTTATTTTATATGTGAGTGATTTTCTTATACTTTGAAAAAAATGAGTTCATGTGAATATATTAAATGCACATTTAATTAATCATTGAGAACGATCTAACCACAATTCATGTCAGTGGATGCAGGATCGTCAACGCCAAGGGGAAAAGGAAATATCATCAAGGAGAGGATGTGGTTAACAAGGATCAATTTATCATCAAACCCTGAGTCAGTATAAGACATTGTATCAAAGTAGTAATTTGGCCATAAGCAATTAAATAAATTTATCGTTATCTAAGTCAATTTTAAATATATATATATATAATCATTTTTGATAAAGAAATTTTAATAATAAAAGATACAATTCTAGTACCATCGAACTAAATATAAAACTTAAATAAGGCGTTAAGGAGAAATTAATTGAATAGAATGTGGATTCGTCAGTTTTGGTCGGCAATAGTCTCCCCGCCATTCTCCATCATGCCTCTGGTTGAAACGGCCAAGATAGGAAGCCATTCAATCGGGGGCTCTTGTAGTTTTGGTCGAGAGGGGGGGAGGAGGGAGGTCCTTTGGGGGATTCACGTTATATTGGAAGGATTTTATTTTCATTCCTCTCTTTTTCTCACTTCTTTTACGCGACTCATTTTTTTTCTCAGCATTCACCATTGATTTATACTCTGAACTCCAGATGTTCTTTCCTGAAGCGGTTTTCATTTGGTCTTGGCTTCTATAATCGATACACTCAACCCTAGTCGAGCTTGCCCATTGTTCTGTTCCTGTGATTTCCAACTTGAAGACGGTTTCTGTGGCGACAATCTTGGTTTGTCATTGTCGGGCTTAGGTGGAAATCGGGTTGGAGTCCAGGTCTTCAACATCTTTCGTTTGGAGAATACAGAGCAGGCTTTATCGAGTTAAAGAGTTCTTTTCCAGGCACATAAAAATGTGTTGCAAGTTTGTAACCTAGCTACAATAGCAATGTGTTGTTCTGGCATTTCTCATGAATTAACTGTAATATCAAGAGTTCTTGTCTTGCTAAAAGTATTAGAAGAACTCGTAATTCTTTGAATGAAAGAACTCGTAATTCTTTGAATGAACCTTACATTGAATGAATATTAGATGAGTAAATTACTTCAAACTCTCTCTGTCTTTTCTGCTCTGAAAGTGATGTAAATACTGGTCTGACTGCCATTAAAAATGTTGCATGCTCTGTTCCTTCATGTCTAAATCAAACATTCTCTCTCTCTCTCTCTCTCTTCTATCTACCCAAATTTATCTGAAACGAGACATTTATATTATTCTTTTTCTTAAAGCCCTGAACCTATTCTTTTTCTGAAACTCATCTGAATGGTACATGACATAAGTTTTTGGCCAGACGTCAGTTTAAACTGATTTGTGAGAAACTTTTAACTGAGAAAGACAAAGTGTACCTTCCTTAACTTTTGAATCAGAACCTATTATTTTTCTATTAAGGTGAAAGGGAATATTGGTAGGGGTCTCCTAAATTTTGCTTCATCTTTGTAAATTTGTAAGAGAAATTTTCTTGATTGAAAACTAATGTCGCAAGATGAATTCGTGATTGTAATTAAATAAAGGAAATACAAGTATTAAATGTCGAGAAAGGGTGAGAGTGTTGGAGGCACAGGAAGTGCTAGTAGTGATAAAATCCTTGACCAAGGTACTATGCTAGTTGAGCATTTTTCAACCATCAAGTACTAGATATACCCCTGGTCAGAGTGGTCTTTCTAGTTGAGAGTTACCCATAGTGAAGGATCGATCAGGTGGTATAGGTCCTTGACACCAGGCTCAGAGGCATGATGATAAATTGTGATCCTTGTTGACTTCCCTCCTGAAGGGATGGGTTTCTTCAATAGAAGAAACACGGGAGGCCAATAGGTCTTCAGATGGGAGATAAAGCCCTTGATGATATTACCTTTTTCCATGATGATAGAGTCAAGCTCAAGATTTTCAGCCTCTTAATTGTATCTTCTTGAAAATCCTTCTCTCTTAAAATCTTTGAAATGTTTACTTAGCATGTTAATTGTTTAGCTGCATTTAATGTTCTTGTTTTTTTAGAAGTAAAGAAAAGTTAGTTAAAGTTCAATGGTATTTCCAGTTAAATAGAAATCTGTTAGTCGTTTCTTTCAGCTGAAACTGTTAATAGAAAGTTAGTTGAGAAATTGAATACGTTGTATTTATTTAAAATTTGTTAAAATATTTTCTTTTTGTTCCAAATGCAATGGAAACCTTAGCCTGGAAACCAGCTAGTTGCTTTTACAGTTGAAAGCTGATAGTTAGATCTCTTTCTTTAACTGTAGATTTTTTAGAGTATTATGCATGGTATCAGAGCTACTAGGTTTGACACTGAACCTTGGGGCTCATTATGCAAACTTAGAAAATTGAAACAACCTTGTGGATACGGAAAACACCTTGGAAGAAAGTCTGAGATCCGATATCCAAACGGCTATGGAAAATCAGACTCTAGTATGATTATTCCAGATGCTCTATTCCTACGGACTCAGAGACCATGATTGAAGCTCTGAGGAGACTTCAGCGAGAAAGAAGGAAATGGACACCTTCCAGTAAGGAAGTCGTTAAAGCAGCCATCCTTGCTGAAATGAAACAAACCAACACTAAGAACCCCTTCTGATTTCGAGACCAAACCAAAACCATATGAAAGAGATCGAGTCCCAACTCTTGGATTTAGACTCATTCCATTTTCAGAGTTTAGTGATTAGGAGGAACCTATCATTGACAGTGACTCTTGAACCAATCACGAAAAGTGATGATCATTTTGTAGTCTTTTGAAAAAATCTATCATAGGTGGTGATAGAAATTTTGTATTATCCATGTAATAAATCTATCACAGATAGTGATAGAAATTTTGTATCATCGATGTATTGAATCTATCATAGGTAGTGATAGAAATTTTGTAACTATTTATAAACCTATCACAGGAAGTGATAGTCCTTTGTAAACAATTGAAAATTGAATCAATATCAAATTTTGTGAACTAATTTTCTTGGGATTAATTTAACTTGAGTTGAAATTATTTGATTGTTAGTTGCAAAAGAATCGCCTTAAAATTATGTTAAGTAAATTGTTAAGTAACAATAACAATCAAGACTAATCTGAACCATTAATATCTCTAGGAACTTCATTGGAATGGAAAATTTTGGAAATGGGTTAAGAGGAGATCAGGATAATAATCCCATGGCTAAACTAGCTTAGTTAATAAATTTGATGAATGCAACTCAGGCTTGATTAGCCAATCTTGAGAAAAAGGTAGAAGGGCAATCGAAGTCAAGAGACGAAAGGTTTGAAAATCAGAGTGAACAGTATGAGGATAATTCTAAATCAACCAGTTTGGGAAACTAGAGGAGTAGATTAGCTAATGAACTAGCTATGGACATGAAAAAGATAAAACCCTCTAAGTTTGAGGGCTCCATTTCGGGAGATTCCGCAAAGGCATGGTTAATAGAAATGGAGAAATATTTTGAGCTAATGGATTATTCAGATAATTCCAAAGCAACATGGGCAGCCTATCAGTTGGCAGGAGAAGCCACCACATGGTGGGAAAACAAAAGGGTTGAAATGGGTTTGGTGGTAGCCGATGTACATGGGATCAATTTGTGAGAATATTCCATCAGAGATGGCTTCTGCAGTTATATTATGATAAAAAGCTGTTAGATTTTGAAAATCTCAGGCAGGGACTTTTAACTGTCAACGAATACTAGGAGAATTATACCCGACTACTAAAATATGTTCCTTAGTATCAGGAGAATGAAAAACTTATGAGTTCAAAAATTCATTAAGGGGCTGAATAATCGAATAGGGGGGCCAGTAGATGTTCAGGGACCCCGAATGATGAATGAGGCTTATGAAAAAGTTGTACGGAAAGAACAGAGGTTAAAGAAAGATGATTCTTTCAAGGACAAAAAATGTAACAAAGGCAAGTGGGAACAATCACATCAGAATTTCAAGAAGAAGGGTTACAAGAATAATCAGTTTGATTACAAGAAATATAGAAGGGGTAATAATAATAATAACAGGAAGGATGCAACCAACCCTAACAAAGGTTCGGAAAAGAAGGGACCACCTGGGGGATGCTTCAATTGTGGAGAACATTATGCAAATTAGTGCCCTACTAAGAATCAACATGGATAGAAGCAACATAAACCTTTCCTGCCTCAATAGATGACTTTCCAGTAGAGAATCCATGCAGCAGTTGACAACAGGAAAGCTGAATACTAGGTCACTCCTATCAAAACTCTAGGTATGCTTTATGGGAACCCAATAACCATTTTAATAGAAAATGGAGCCACTAAATGTTTTATATCCCATAAGTTATTGACTAGACTTCCTAAAAGAACCGGGTTCGTGGCTAAATCATGGACAGTTGAATATGCTAATCAGATGAGAGCTCGGGTAGAGCAGTGTCTGTTTGAAGCTAGGGTTGAATTTCTAGGCTTCACCACAAAGGTTAACCTTTACATGGTACCTTTGGGTTCCTATGATGTGATCATTAGAGAGAATTGGTTAAGGGAACATAGAGCTAAGGTCAATTGATTTTTTAAGTCAGTAGAATGTGTGGATGAGCTAGGAAAACCGGTGGTAATTTAAGGGGTTCAATGAGAGATTAAGGTGCAACAAATTTCAGCTATGCAAATAAAGAGGAATAAAAGGAAAGGATTCCAGATGTTTGCAGTTAAAATGGAAGAAGTAAGAGAATACAAAGAAAACACTTATTTTGATGATATGCTAATGCACACCCGAGATAGGGAAAATAAAATGGAAATTGATTCTAAGGAAGAGACTTTCGTTGAAAAATATCCTTATCTTAGGGAATACCAAGATGTGTTTCTAGAGGAACTACCTAGGTTACCACTAAGGAGGGTGTTTGATTTCTCCATAGACTTAGTTCTAGGGGCTGAGCCTATTTGTAAGGCACCATACCGTATGAATATCGTAGAACTGATGGAGCTAAAGGCGCAACTGCAGGATTTACTAGATAAGGGTTTGATTCGACCTAGCGTCTCACCTTGGGGCGCACCAGTGATATTTGTTAAAAAGAAGGATGGGACTCTTCATCTATGTATAGACTACCAAATGTTGAATAAGCTTACCATTAGGAACAAATATCCCTTACCCCAAATAGACAATATTCTCGATCAAATGAAAGGGGCAGCAATATTCTCTAAGATAGATTTAAGGTCAGGATATCATCAGCTCAGATTGAGAGAAGAAGACATTCATAAAATGACTTTCAGAACTAGATACAAACATTATGAGTTTACAGTTTTTCTTTTTGGACTCACCAATGCCCCAGCTGCATTCATGAATCTAATGAACAATATCTTCAAAGATTGTTTGGACAAGTTTGTATTGGTTTTCCTTGATGATATTCTCATCTACTCCAAAAATGAAGAAGAGCATCTTCAACAACTTCAAATAGTTCTCCAATGGCTGAGGGAGCATAAGCTTTACGGGAAAATGTCAAAATGTACTTTCTTTGAAAAAGAGGTACAATATCTGGGGCACATAATATCACCTAAGGGAATTGCAATGGATCCTGCTAAGATAAAAGCTATAGTGGATCGGCCAGTACCAAAAAATGTTCATGAGGTCAGAAGTTTCATTGGACTGGTTGGGTATTATTGAAGGTTTGTCAAAGATTTCTCTAGAATTACCCACCCCGTTACTTCTCTTCAAAGAAAAGGAAATAGATTTGAATGGACAGAGAAATGTCAGGAAGTGTTTGATATATTGAAGGAGAGATTAATGACCAAACCTATATTGGTAGTACCAAACCCTAATGACCATTTTGTAGTTATCACAGATGCGTTTGGAGATGGATTAGGAGGAGTGCTAATGCAATAAGGAAAGGTAGTGGCCTACGAATATTAGAAATTGAAGCAGTATGAACACAATTATGCCCCACATGATCTAGAATTAGCAGCCATTGTTCACGCCCTATAAATGTGGCGACACTATTTGCTAGGAAAGACTTTTGAACTTAAGTCAGATCATCAAGGTTTGAAGTATATATTTACATAGCCCAATTTAAATACTCGACATAGGAGGTGGATGGAGTTAATCTTTGATTATGATTTTGAGGTGAGTTACATTAAAGGAAAGGAGAATAGAGTAGCCAATGCCTTGAGTCGACAGAAACATATAACTTCCATGGTATCCATCAACACAGATTTTAGAACCCAGGGACTACATAAATTAAATGAGGATGTTTTCTACGTGCAAGTTCGTGAAGCTCTTCGGGAAAACCCAAAGGAACCTAAGTATGAGGGTTTTCAGATCAAAGCAGATTGACTTTTGAGATTCAAGGATAAAATGTATATTTCAGATTCATCTGAGTTAAGGAAAAAGATATGGAAAGAGGTACACGCCGCACCTTATTCAGGTCATCTAGGGGTAACCAAGATGTTAGCCGATGTTAAACCATTATATTTTCGGAAGGGGATGAAAAAGGATGCAACCAAATTTGTTGTTGGATGTTTGAATGTCAAAAGGTCAAAGTACAACATCAACATTCGATAGGATTACTACAGCCCCACATCATACTGGACTGGAAATGGCAGATCATTAGTATGGATTTTATACAGGGTTTACCAATGACAAGGAACATGCATAATGCTATATTGGTGGTCGTGGATAGACTCACTAAAGTGGCACATTTTATACCGAGAAACTTAACAGATAGGGCATCTCTAATTGCGCAAAAATTTGTACAAGAAATTTTTCGTCTTCATGGATTACCAAAAAAGATCATTTTGGACAGAGATGTCAGAATGGCATCTAGGTTTTGGCAGGTTTTGGCAGACGTTATTTTCTGCTCTGAGAGCTCAGTTAAACATTAGTACAACCTATCATCCTGAAACAGATGGTCAAACAAAAAGGGTAAATAAGATTTTAGAAGATATGTTGAGGATGTACTGTATGGATCAACAATATAAGTGGGAAGAATACTTACCTTTAGTAGAATTTTCTTATAACAACTTGTACCAATCAGCTATTAAAATGACACCTTTTAAAGCACTATATGGAAGGAAATGCAAAACTCCTATCAGTTGGGACAAGGTGGAGGACATGATCATTTTAGGGCCCGAAATGCTTCAGGAAATGGAAGAACAGGTAAAGTTAATCAGGTAGAGGCTGAAGGAAGCTAATGATTGACAAAAGAGCTATGCAGATGCAAAAAAAAAACCCAAGATAGTTTGTAGTGGGAGAGAAAGTTCTCTTGCGAGTGAAACTGCATAAAAGTTCTATCAAGTTTGGGAAAGCCTCTAAATTATCCCCAAGATACATGGGACCTTTCAAAGTTCTAGAAGTTATCAATCTAGTAGCATACATAATTGCTCTACCCCCGGATCTCGCTAGATTGCATAATGTGTTTCATGTTTCCTATCTTAAGAAATATTATGCCAACTTTGATCATATGATTGACTAGAATTCATTGTAGGTGTGGGACTCTGGGGTGATCACAATAGAGCCACTTCAAGTGCTCGAGGTACGTAAGATGCGCTTATGTAACCACGAGGTGATACAATGTAAGGTCCAGTGGGACCAATATTCAAAGGAAAATGCCACCTGGGAGGATTATGATGAAATCCTTCAGAAGTTTCCATATTTGTTTAAAAACAATTAAGATTTCTATATAATTTGATCTTAGCCATGGATATATATAAATAAATAATCATCGAGGATGATGAATCTTAAGGGGAGGAGTATGTTACATCCCCTCTAACTTGAACAAGCTTAAGACAATGGAATTATGGTTGTTATGTTAGTTACAAGTATTTGCTTTCATGTGAATATGAATTTGAGAATAAAATAATTGCTTTACATGTTGTAACCATAATGGAAATGATTTCTTATATATGTATGCGAATGGTTATTTTGTATTTGAGTGATTTTATTATACTTTGAAAAAAATGAGTTCATGTGAATATATTAAATACACATTTAATTAAACGTTGAGAACGATCTAACCACAATTCGTTTAAGTGGATGCAAGATCATCAACGCCAAGGGGAAAAGTAAATATCATTAGGGAGAGGACGTGGTTAACAAGGATCAATTTATCATCAAACCTCGAGTCAGTATAAGACAGTGTATTGAAGTAGCAACTTGGCCATAAGCAATTAAATAAAGTTATTGTTATATAAGTCAATTTTAAATATATATATATATATATATATATAAATATATAAATCAATAATCATTTTTTATAAAGAAATTGCTAAAGGTTATATAATATTAAATTAATAATAAGAGATACAATTCTAATACCATAGAGCTAAATATAAAACTTAAATAAGGCGTTAAGGAAAAATTAATTGAATAAAATGTGGAGTCATCGATTTTGGTCGACAATAGTCTCCTTGCCATTCTCCATCATGTCTCTGGTTGAAATGACCAAGATGGGATGCCATGCAGTTGGGGGCTCTTGTAGTCTTGGTCGGGGGTGGGTTTCCTTTGGGGGATTCACCTTATATTGGAAGGTTTTTCTTTTCATTCTTCTCTTTTTCTCACTTCTTCTATGCGGCTCTTTTTTTTTCTCAGCATTCACCATTGATTTATACTCTGAATTCCAGACATTCTTTCCTGAAGCGATTTTCATCTAGTCTTGGCTTCTATAATCGATACACTCAACCCTGGTCGAGATTTCCCATTGTTCTCTTCTCGTGCTTTCCAACTTGAAGACAGTTTATGTGGTGGCAATATTGGTCTGTCATTGTTGGGCTTAGGTAGAAACCGGGTTGGAGTCCAAGTCTTCAACATCTTCTGTTTGGAGAATATAGAGCAGGCTTTATCAAGTTAAAGAGTTATTTTCCAGGCATGTAAAAATGTGTTGCAAGTTTGTAACCTAGCTACGATAACAATGTGTTGTTCTAGCATTTCTCATGAATTAACAGTAATATCAAGAGTTCTTGTCCTGCTAAAAGTATTAGAACCCTTAATTGTTTGAATAAACCTTACATTGAATGAATATTAGATGATTAAATTACTTCAAACTCTCTCTGTCTTTTCTACTTTGAAAGTGATGTGAATATTGGTCTGACTGCCATTAAAAATGCTCCATGCTCTGTTCCTTCATGTCTAAATTGAACATTCTCTCTCTATCTCTCTGCCCAAATTTATTTGAAATGAGACATTTATATTCTTATTTTTCTTAAAGCCCTGAACCTATTATTTTTCTAAAATTCATCTGAATGGTACATGACAATTTTTTTTGGCCAGATGCCAGTTTAAATTGATCTGTGAGCAACTTTTAACTGAGAAAGACAAAGTGTACCTTCCTTAACTTTTGAATCAGAACCTATTATTTTTCTATTAAGGTGAAAGGGAATATTGGTAGGGGTCTCGTAAGTTTTGCTTCATCTCTTTAAATTTGTAAGGTAACTTTTCTTGATTGAAAACTAATGTCACAAGATGAATCCATGAGTGTAATTAAATAAATGAAATAAACGTATTAAATCCTGAGCAAGGGTGAGAGTGTTGTATTGATAAAATCCTTAGCCAAGGTACTATGCTAGTTGATAATTTGTTAGCCATCAAGTACCAGCAGAGTGGTCTTTCTAGTTGGGATTCACCCACAGTGAAGGATCGATCAGGTGGTATGGGTCCTTGACACCAGGCTCAGAGGCATGATGATAAATTGTGATCCTTGCTGACTTCCCTCATGAAGGGACGGGTTTCTTTAGTAGAAGAAACATGAGAGGCCAGTAGGTCTTCGGATGGGAGGTAAAGCCCTTGATGATATTACCTTTTTCCATGATGACAGAGTCAAGCTCAAGTTTTTCAACCTCTTAATTGCATCTTCTTGAAAACTCTTCTCTCTCTTAAAATATCAAAAATGTTTACTTAGCATGTTAATTGTTTAGCTGTATTTAATGTTCTTGTTTTTCGAGAGTAAAGAAAATTTAGTTAAAGTTCAATGGTATTTTTCAATTAAATAGAAATTTGTTAGTTGTTTCATTCAGTTGAAACTGTTAATAAAAAGTTAGTTGAGAAATTGAATACGTTGTATTTATTTAAAATTTGTTAAATTATTTTCTTTTTGTTCCAAATGCAAAGGAAACCTTAGCCTGGAAACCAGTTAGTTGCTTTTACAGTTGAAAGCTAGTAGTTAGATCCCTTTCTTTAACTATAGATTTGTTAGAGTATTACACATGTCCTATGTTGCTCTTTGTCTCTCATCCAACTCAATTAGCTCCATGATCCTTAAAGAAATTGCATCACAATTATCCTCATGCATATTATGTAGTAGCTAATACATTGACACTCTAAGTTGATAGGCATCCTAGCCTCAACTCCACATACCAATTCAAATAGACTGTGTGCAATAGCTTGCTTTAAAATGACCCTATCAGCCCAAAGAGTGTACTTGAGCTTGTCATCCCATCTCTTCTTATTTTGATCTAGTGTTCTCTTTATGATATTCACCAAGCTTTTATTACTTGATTCAACATGTTCAAATAACATAATATCAAATGCAATAGAATATCAAATGAACTATATACGAAACAAACCCATTTTGATACTGTAGACACATAAAAATGACCTAGGCCTACAAGCTCTATTTTACCACTCTTCGTCCTAGCATAATTATGACATTTTAATTATGTTTCTAACTCACTTTCGACTATTAATTAAATAATTCATATTTTTTTATTCTTCATGATTATTAAATAAATAAATTTTATTTATTTATTTAATGTGTCATTAATTGTCTAATGTCTTCCTATAATTAAATAAATCTCTTAATTTATTTAATTATTTTTGTTCATTATGTCTTCCTTATTATTAAATAAATAAATTTTATTTATTTATTTAATGTGTCACTCATTCTTAAAAGGTCCTCTTATAATTAAATAAATTCTTTAATTTATTTAATTATTGCCACCTTCACATTTCCCTCATTTTAAATATAATTATTTATTTAAAATAGTCTCACTTTCTAATTTCCCTCTTTTTAGTAAATAATTCAAATTAATTATTTACTGTCATGTGACTCCACCTTTTGAATTAAAATTAATTTTTAATTCAAAATAGTCTTTTTCCTTCAAAAATCAAGATTATTTGATTTTCCCGTCACCTCTTTTTCTTTGCTCATTTTAAATAAAGTTATTTATTTAAAATAGTCTCACTTTTTAATTTCCCTCCTTTTAGTAAATAATTCAAATTAATTATTTACTATCACATGACCCCACCACTTTTGAATTAAATTAATTTTTAATTCAAAAGGTCAACACCACTTCTTAAATCAATTAATTTTAAATTCGTATTTGATTCTCCAGCAACTTTGTTTTATGTGCCCAATATCTTCTTGTCACATGCATTATCAAACCTTGATTTGATTTTCTAAAAATCAATCTTGTCCATTCATTTCAAATTTGACCTAATGTTGCCCTAACCCTAATTGTGGGTTGTTATTTTGAATCTTGACCACAGATTTTAGGGCACTTATCAATCTTTAATCTCATCCATCCATACAAAATTAAATTTTCTATAAAATGCCAATTTTGTCTTCATCTTGTGATATCTCTTAGTCTCTTAATTTTATCAATTTCTTCTTCATCATCTTGCATTCTTGCAATTTTATATTTAAATCCTTCAACATTTGCTTAGGGCTTGTCCTTGTCACTAGATTGCTCATCATAAATCTGAGGGCAACATCATATTTTTCAACAAGTTGAGAAGGTATAATGGAGGTCAGCCATGGAGGATGAAGACATTTTGGTGAGATTGTTTCATTTGTTTTCATTTTATTCCTTTGCACTTCATTATTACTTTGGGTTTTCATGTTTTACATTTGATTTTCTAACCCTAGGAAAATTCTCATAGTTACATTGGTGAACCCGACATATTTTGAGGAATTTTGGAGTTGGATCCTTTTTGTTGCAGGTTTTGTTGGCTTTTTGTTACAGGTTTTGCATCATTTTTGGGACAAAACCCTAGTTTTCAAATATTCAACCATATCTCTCAAACAGCTACATATTTTCTAACAAATGTTTTTCTACAGGTTAAGGACAATATCAAGAGCTTCCAGTCCAAAAATCATATTTTTTGGAGCTAGTTTTAATTTTTTATAATTTTTTTGTTATTTTTCATGAAAAATCTATTTTGAAAGAAAATAAGCGAATTTTTAGGATATTTTTATATTTTTGGAAAGCTCTCTGAATTTCAATAGGGGTATGCTATTTATGTTTTTAATTGGGATGCAAAATAATTAGAAAAAATACAAATCTATTAAAATTAGGGTTTCACAACAATTTGCTTATATCTCACAAATAGTTATATATATTTTCACAAAAAACAATTTTGCATATTTGAAATGATGTCAGACACCTTCAGTAAAAAATCAGATTTTTGGGACCTATTTTTAATTTTTAATAAATTGTTTATGAGTTTTCATAAAAAAATATTTTGAATGCAAAACAATGAATTTTTCGGATTTCTTTACATTTTTGGAAAGCTCTTTGAATTTCAGTAAGGGTCTATTCTCTGTGTTTTTACTTTGAATGCAAAAAATAGTTCCAAAAATCATATTTATTTTGACTAGCTAACCCTCTAATATTAGTGATCAATTATCTTGTTAGGGTTTTGGCTTGGTTGTTGGTTTTGTAAATGTGCAGGAACATCAAAGGGAAAATTGGATCAAGAAAAAAAAATGATCTAAATTTTTGTGGGTCCAAGACATCTTTTCAGACTACTAACAAGTGGTTTTGTAGGTTTGATTGTCCAAGGCTTTTATTTCTAAAACCATTTGTGCTTGTTTTAGATTAGCAAAAACTTCCATTGGTGTTTTAAAAAGAAACTTTGCTTGTCTCACTTAGATTTAATTAGGGGGTTAAATAACTTTATTTGATTGTGCTTGAAGGTGGTAGGTGATTATGCTCTCACCTTGTGCAAACTAGGTGATCAAAAAACTAGACCCATCTATTTTTGTATCACCCCGATTCAATAATAGAAGTATCCTCTCCCCTTGCGTACTTGTGAGATCCTAGGTGTAAGAGAAACTGTTATTGACTCTAAGAATTGGGCCTGCTTTGGTGGGAAAAAGTACTCATCCCAAAGCGACTCAAACCGAGAACGTGCTAAAGCCAAGAGACGCCCAACCGGTATATAAATTTTAATGTTAAGGAAGGCTTAACATTACAAAACTTCCTGCAGACCAACAAATGACTCCCCAGTACCCTTGTGGTGCATCAAAACCTATAGAGTGTAACCTTTGTAGACTGGGATGATAATTCCTCTCATGTGGCCTTCTAAACGGGTGCACGAAATAAATCCTTTGTTTTAGAAAACCACAAACCTTCTATTCTTTGGTGCAACAATGGTCGTTGCCAAGGCACCCGCACCTGTGCAGTTCTTAGTAGAGATGATCAATTTTCCATGGGAGTTTCATGGAGGTTGGAAGCTTGGTTGGCCTGAGAAGTGAGTGCAATGTAAGGGGGAGCCCGTGCGGCCAAGCTTCTGGATTCACATGCTAAGAATAAGTGCGGTTGGGGAAACCCACGTGGAATCTAGCGAATATTTTCCTTGCCTAACCTAGGATTGTGCTTGTCTTTATTGTGCTTGATCAAAGACAAAATATTGTGATTGCCAAGTGTCTTCTCAAACATTCAAACAAATAAAAATCCTTGAAAAATCTGGAAAACACTCTCAATCTGAAACAAAAAATTAATCCTTTGATCATTGTCATCCTTGTCATTTTGTCACCTTGTCACTTAATCCTACAAGAAAGTCCTTTGACAATCCAACTTGACACATTGGCCAAACTTTGAATGCTTAAGTGAACCTTTCCTAAAAATCATTTGACATAAGGAATCCCCTTTTATCACTTTTCATTGTCACCTTGCATAAAGCATAGCCTCATTCCATCCACCATCATGTCTTTAAGTCACTTTGATATGCTTGCTAGTCAAATTGAATGCCAATACCTCAATAATGGTCAAGCACAACTAGCTAGGGACTTCAAAACACTATACCTCCAATCCAAGTCCAAATTTACAACCCCTAGCCCTCCATCCATCTATCCATATTACCAACAATCCATGAGTGCTAGTCCTCTAACACCATCCATGGCACTAAGTCACAACAAAATTCCATTAGTCATACCCACCCTAACTTTGACAAGAGAAATCGTCCATCCATCAATCCAATCCAAGCCTCCACGTCATATCCTAGTCCTTCATTCACATCATATCCCAATCCTCCATCCACGTCATATTCTAATCCTCCATCTGTGTCATATCCTTTTCATGCATCCATGTCCTATTCTAATCCTTCATCTCATCCTAGTCCTTCATCCACTAATCCTTTCCAAACCTCCATGTCATATCCTAGTCCATTACACACCAATCCATTCCAAGACACTCCATGTTTTCATGAAAACATATCTAGTCATGGTCTCCAAAGTCCCATCTTCTTACCTACACTTGAGGATACATGTCAAGAGGCAAGTCCAAAGCATGACATCATAACATCACCATCTTGTCTAGATCAAAGTAGTCTATTGGACCCCATCTTTACATCCATTCAATAAGTCCTCCTAGACAATAATGGCATACCAAAGAAACCTATCCTTGGTCAAGAGTCCATCCAAAACCATGTCATTCACAATGAACCTATCCTTGGTCAAGACCCTATTTTCGATCATGTCATTCCAACTGAGCCCATCTTTGATCAAGACACTACTTTTGAAGAAGTCCAAAATGATCTACTCCTTGACCTTTATGCCCTTCATGATGAAACACTTGAAGATGACCCTCTTGAAGCTTCCAACATTGACACTACCAACAATGAGACACTTGCCTCCATCAGACACATAGAGGATCTACCACTAGAACAAGAGTCTCCTAGCATGGACATATTTACAAATGATCAAGCTATAATTGAATTTAGTGGGCTCTATGACAATGACCATGAAGACGGTTTCGACATCAACTTCGAAGCACCAACAAAATCATCAAAATTTGATATGTTAGAAAATCAAACCAAAGATGTTAGTCAAAAATCTGTCCAACATGTCAGTGAAGCTACAACATCCTATCAATTAGGATCATCTATCTTTTTCAGAGCAGGATTTCTTACAGATGAGAAGATTTCAAGCATTAGCTTCCACAATAAGGATGGGTTAGCATCTTGCTTCCAAAATAACAAGTACCCCATTGCAAAAAATTTTTTGTCAGAACATGCATTATCAGGGAAGAGGATTAGGCCTACACGAGCAAGGAATTTTGGAACCCGTACAAGTTCACACACATTACAGACATCAAGGTCTTGGCTATTCATCAGTCAGAAAATCTAATGATGTTAGTGGTCCCTCCTCGATATTGGGGGCAATTTTATCTAATACAAACTTCAAAATGGGTGTCATGAGTAGTCCTTGTCATAAGATTGTTGCCAACACCCCAAACCATCATTCCATCATGAATAAACCTTCCATTTGGAACCAACAAAAGTCTTGCAAATACAAAATCCAAAATCAAATGTCAAAGGCCAGGAAATCAGACAAAAAGTCAAGTGGACAAATAAAGCTAAAATGGAGCCCAAAACAAAATGGGTCAAGTCAAGAAAAGAATGAATTAGGAAAAGAAAATAATCCAAAATTCAATCAAAATGTGGAGCCACAAGACAAGAGGACTCCCACATATAATACATGTCCACCTCCATCAAAATGGCCATCAAAAAAGACATATAAAAATGTTGGTTCCAAACAACATCCTAACCTGACACCTAAAGTTTGGAGAATAAAAACCAATACATCCAAACATCCAACCAACCCATCGATGTCCACCATCATCCATCATAATCCTACATCCTCCTTAAAACCCAAACATCCCATGTCACAAATCCGTCCCATCTTGGCAACAACTCTCTATTATAAGGACTCTCATGGTACTCTATCACGATGTGCATATTCTGATAAGGCCAACTCTAGTATCAACAGGGATCACAATGACATCAATCAGGTGTATGCAAGCACTATCATCCTAATAGGGCAACTACTTCAGAAAGGTCATTATTGGCATGCCATGGCACCATTCTCTACATCGACACTGTCAAAGGATTCAACACAGTCAGTGGCCATCTAAAGCATCAAGGTTATCCGACAAAAATGCAAAAATACAAAAAAATTGAAAAATCAAAAAAATCGTCACCTTGATAAAAACATAGCAAACAGGTGTCTTGGTGACACAAAAAAAATTAAAAAATATCAAAAATAGTAAAGAGAAAACTTTCATCCAATGGTGAAAACCTGGCAAATAGGTGTCATGTGTAAATAAACTGTCTATGTGGACCATTACACTTGGGGGAAAGTTGTCTTATTTCCTATACCCTTCACATGACATTTTTGGCATTTTTGTCCATCCATCTAAACCCCTATCATTTCATCCATTTTCCCACCTACTTTGATGTTTATAAGGACTGCAGTACAAACATAAATCATGCTTTGGGAAAAAATTTTGACATGTCTATCCTTTGGTCATACACTTTCATGAAATATCATGTCATCGCCTTCATAACAATATCTAGGTCCATACCTCGACAAAAATAAATTATCCTTATATGACATAAGCCATCCATGTCTCCTATCTTTTACCAAATCCATCCATTGTCCTTTTATACCTATCACCCATCTTGGTTTCCCTTGTCAATGGTCTAAAGATCCCTCGTCATACCATCTAGTCCTAACCAAGCCATTCCAAATGCAACAATATGGCAAACTTGGCCCATCATCCAAAACATTCCTTGAATTTGTCCCTAGCCCTGCTGTAAACTTTTATCCTCTTGTCATATCATTTTCATCCTCACGTTGTTTCGGGATGTGTCCTTCCCACGTCAAACAACGTTGTCATCATCATCATCATCTGCCAATCGGTATTCATCTTGACTAGCAGCAAAATCATGGTTTTCCTTGGATTCATGTGCATCGGCATCGTTCACATGCATTTGTCACGATCCCCTTAAAACCTCAAAAAGTCCTAAATATTGGAAAATGTCTTGAAAAAATTCATAAAAATATGAAAAAGTCCTAAAAAACATCCTAAAAAAATCGTATAAAGTCCTAAAAAAAGACCTAAAAATTGAAAAATGTTCTGAAGAAAATGCAAAAACATCCAAATCAATGTCAAAATTCAAAAAAAATAGAGTCAAAGTTAGTCATATCTTGTCAGTCCAGTCAATCACATCAATCAATCTTTGTCCAAGTCTGAACTACGTTGTCTCTATGCATTTGCAACATATGCAAGATTCATCTTTGAATCCCCGAGACATTAGGTCAGTCTCTCTAGGTTTGTCAAAATAAAATCATGATTCAAACTTCTGTCCTTTGGACAAGGTCGAGTGCATGATGTAGGCAAGGCCATCAATCGATGATCCACGAGGCCACACTAGGTTAGTCCATTAGGGTTCATGGCACAATGTTTTCACACATGTCAAACTTTCTTCAAATCAAGCAAATCTTTCATCAATCCCGAGCAAGCAATCTATCAACAGTTTGTTTCATCAACAATCTCGGTCAATTCAACATATCAACAATGACATGTAATCAATTATATCAAGACAATTTAACCTGGCATAATTTTGGGTTCTTCTTCAAGATATGTCCTTCTGAAGAGCAACTCTCATAATTTCTTTAGCTTTTGGATATGTCCTTCCTAAGCATTGTCCTCATCATCTGGCATTTTGATGGATTCTTCTAACTCCGAAAATTGATCCCCTGGATATCAACGTCATTTAGGATGTGTCCTTCTTGAATTTGATATCGCTCGACATTTGGCAACCTTGACACCCTGGTATTTCAACATCATCAAACCAAACATCTTGACATTAAAACACTTGGCATTTAGACAAACTTGGAAAACACTTGGCACTTATCTTTTGGGGTTTCATCATGTTACTAGTTTTTCAACGAGATCTCGACAACAGGATTTAGAGAAACATCAACGTCTCATGACGTTTGTCTTGTCTTTTGACACTCATGTTACTAGTTTCTCAACAATGTCCTGACTATGAGATTTAGAAAAACAACAACGTATCATGATGGTGGCTTTATTTTGTTCTTTTGGCTATCATGTTGCTAGTTTCTCGAGGATGTCCTGGAAACAGGATTTAGAGAAGCACAACATTTCATGGTTTGTCCTTCTTGTCTTTTTCTACTTACGGTTGGTTATGACAAAAAGACTGGGGAAATTATGCTCTTAGTATGAGTCATGATCATCCTTTTCTGCGATTGCTTGTCTTATGTGATAGTAAAACCTTGCACACCTTGATTTATTTCATATCATGGTGTTTGTTGGCCATTACAATAATCTGCCCAACAATGATTAAGAGCAATAAATATTGAATTCCTATGGTAATATGTTGAAGGATTTGGTCTAGTAACTAACATGCATCTCCTTTCTATCTTGTCATCTTCTCTCGCTCATCTCATATAGGCATTGCATCCATATCATCATCCATATCTTTTACACTAACATTGTTTTTTGTCTTTCATCTTCTAGTCTTCTCATCCATTTCGAGAGCAGACTCATGTCCTCTAAACCCAACTTTCCTCTCGAGGGGGCATACTGCTACCTCCTTGTCATTATTCCTCATCTATACCGCTACCTCCTCATCATTCTTCTTCATCTTATTTTGCACTGGGGCATATTTTTGATTTATTTTCTTTGCCACAATGTGGCAAGCTACATTATGACAAAGACAGACAAATGTAGACACATAAAAATGACCTAAGCCTGCAAGCTCTATTTTACCACTTTTCGTCCTAGCATAATTATGGCATTTTAATTATGTTTCTAACTCACTTTCGACTATTAATTAAATAATTCATATCTTTTTATTCTTCATGATTATTAAATAAATAAATTTATTTATTTATTTAATGTGTCACTATTTGCCTAATGTCTTCCTATAATTAAATAAATCTCTTAATTTATTTAATTATTTTTGTACATTATATCTTCCTGATTATTAAATAAATTTTATTTATTTATTTATTTAATATGTCACTAATTCTTAAAAGGTCCTCTTATAATTAAATAAATTCTTTAATTTATTTAATTATTGTCACCTTCACATTTCCCTCATTTTAAATAAAATTATTTATTTAAAATAGTCTCACTTTCTAATTTCCCTCTTTTTATTAAATAATTGATATTAATTATTTATTGTCATGTGACCCCATCTTTTGAATTAAAATTAATTTTTAATTCAAAATAGTCTTTTTCCTCCAAAAAATAAGATTATTTGAATTTCACCCACCTCTTTTTCTTTGCTCATTTTAAATAAAGTTATTTATTTAAAATAGTTCCACTTTCTAATTTCCCTCTTTTTAGTAAATAATTCAAATTAATTATTTACCGTCACATGACCCCACCACTTTTGAGTTAAATTAATTTTTAATTCAAAAGGTCAACATCACTTCTTGAATCAATTAATTTTAAATTCTTATTTGATTCTCCAACTAACATGACAAGACAATATTTTGGCCTAGAAACAAAAATATCGTAAGTGATGGGGTCACCAATAGTAAATGTGTCCAAGTTGCACCAATAGTGCCAAAACAAACCAACCCCAGCATTCAAAATGTCTAATAGGGGTAAACCCACAAAAGTGGTTTACAATTCGAGTGAGGAAGGAAAAGTTGCAAAAAATGATCCCATGCCAAAAAAATTGGTTTTTGGGGTTCGAATGAACTTATTGGTTCGAGTGAACCAAAAGAGGGTTTGCTAGAACATAGGTTCGAGTGAACCCATTAAATGCCCCGAGCCCACCATTCCCACAAAATAATAAAGAAAAACCTTTTCTGAAAGGGGGTTCGCTCGAACCCCCCCTGGTTCGCCTGAACCCTCCTTTTCCCACCTTCTCACCCTTTGGCCCAAAAAAACTCCAATTTTTTTCCCTTCAAGGTCGAGTTGAGGATGAAAACGGAGGAGACTTCACTGACCCAATTGGATGATGGTAGTCCTCGGAACGAGCTATCCAATGAATATAATTTTAATATGTTTTTGTTTTATTATGTATTTATTTTTTAGTTTTATTAAACGTAGGTTTTTCACCGAAAATCAAACTCTCTATTCTACACATGTAGAAAAATAGAAGATTATAATTTTTTTTTGAAAAATATGAGTGCACCAGATATTGAAGTCCTTGATCCAACAATTTTTTTTTTAATTTCAATACATACAAAAAAAGTTACGTTGTATACAATCCGCCTATGTCTGAATTGTAATTGGCTTGACTTCGAAACTTGATTAATGAAAAATATTCAATAAAACACTATGAAACCAATTGGAAGCACTAGATATCATAGTTACAAATCTAAATTTAGAAAAAATAGAATTTTATCCTTCATGGAAAAAAAGTTATGTTGTATACGATGAGTGTCACTCCTTAAAAATATTATTTACTAAAAAAAGCTAGTTTTCAAAGGAGATGGAAAAAGAAGTGCAATCTGATTACAAAATTTTTGAAAAAAATATATTTAGAATCTACAAACAAAATTTTATAAATCACTAGTTTGCATCATTTTCAAATTCCTCATGGTTTAGCCGCTATAGGTGCCTGAAAGTGAAGATTTAGTTAGAAAAAAATATTTCAGTATCCAGTTTGCCCAAAAATTATAAACTGGTATTGTGGGATCATCCATAGAAAAATAATATTACCATACATCAAGGACTATCAAGACCCCCTACAACTCAAATATGTAAATACACTCCTTTAGGGGAATCAATGGAAATAGTGTTTAAAAAAATCATTAAGGAAAACATGATTAGATACCCATACACTCAACCCTTTAATGAAAGCAAAGCAAAACCATCATGGTATAGAGAAAATGAATACTGTAAATACCATCGTGTTAAAGGTATACCTTTTCAAAGTGTATGCAACTCAAAAATTATTTCCCAAATCTTATTGATCGAGGTGAACTTATAATGGAAGGTTAACCATCCTCTTCACCTAATGATAAATTAGATATCTATAAAGATCCATTCCCTAAGTATGACCAAAACCATCCTCCAATGTATAATAAAGGTCAAACCCAAGGTAACAAAATAAATAATGTCCATGCTACATCCTCCTTAGATGACTCAATAGTTAGTCACATTGAAAAAGTTAATCCACAACCCAAAATTGTCACCATTAAAGGTCCTAATTATGTTATTACGGCTAAGCATGGTCAAGTTACTATTTGAAAGGAACCTATTGATGGTGTTTTCTGCACAACAACTCAGACAAAATATGATATCATATCTCTCTTGAAAGGTAAATCTCTATTGGAAAAGAGATAACCCCAAGGTCTCTAATGCCAGGTCTTGACAATGCAATAAAACAACTCGGTGATAAATGTGAAAATGTTGGTAATCACAAGGGGCCTTACAAATGAACAATGTTGGAAGTGTGATTTCATCAAATGTAGCAATATGGTGATGCTTTCAATCCTAAAAATAACCTAGATTAAAAATAAACAACAAAAGAGATTCTAAACTAACCCCTAAGATCAATCACGACAATGATGAATGTTGCAAATGGACAGATCCCCAATAAAACCAATCTCTGCTTGATCAAGGACAAACCCACAACTCCACAGAAATGGTGCAATCTTGTAAGGAAACTGAAGATTTTTAGACTATGAACATTCATCCACATACCCAGTAAATGGCACAATGTAATCAAGTATCCATGGTTGAACTTAGCACAAAATAAGGCCCAAGCTAAATTTACACAACAACTTACAATAAAAAAATTTGCTAAAAGTATGGACTAGAGATTGATCAACATCATTAACATTTCACCATTGACATGAAAGAACTGAAAAACTAACATCTAACATTGAGAATTGAGAACAAGAAACCATAAACTGTCAAAGGTAAATACAAAGTTTGCCAAATCAACAACTCAATTGCATTACTTCTCCAACATTACATAACAATTTCTAGTCTCTCTCCTCTCTTGTAGCTAGTTTCCGAAATCTACTTGCCAATTCTAGCTTTCTACAGGTTCTAATCAGCTCTTCTAACCCAGTCTAACCTCTTACAAATGAGAAGGCATTGGCCTTTTATAGAAAATTATATTTTGAATCAATGGCCAGGATTTAATTCATCCAATGGCATAAATTACACTTCTAGAAGCATCCAACTATTACATTTAATTTGGGAGCTCATGGTACATCATCATCCAATCAATTGCATCCAGTTGTATTATGGCCCAATGACATCAATTTTGAGAAAATCCTCATTGGAGAATAAATACAGCTTCACATGTCTTTCCTTATTAAATGCACCTCTCCAATTGGTATACAACTGGTGGCACAGATTCTTATGCAGGCCCCACTTTAATATTTTGAGTTGAACTTTTTGGGATTTTGAGGGCCTGAAGAAATTTCAGGGATTTTCGCTTAGGGAGGAAAATCTCAAAATTCCAAGCAAGGTCAAAATCCCCTAAACCTCAACTTTTTTTCTAGAAGGAATTTTTGAAAAGTTCAAAAAGCAACTTGGCCTAATTTTTCATCCTCTATCAATTGGTGCAAAAATATTTACACATAACATTGAAAATTCACTTCAAAAATCCCCATTTCCAATTTCCAAGACAAGTGAAGAGCCCCTAGAGCCTCATAATATTTCCTTTACCAAACCAAGTCTGGAATTAATCCCAAAATAACCTCCCAAGAAGAGAAAAACGTAAAATTGACATAGCCAAGGTGCAGAGATGCAAAAGAAAAATGAAGGTCCCCACCTCCAATGGGGCATGTGCAAAAATTGCACAACAGAACCCTTATCCAATATGATTTCCTTGAGCATCTTGGAAGACTCCAACACAAATTTCTATCTTGGAGCTTCTTAGATCGTCCCATCTTTTTAGGGACATATTGGATCAAGCTTTGAGAGAGTCTTGAGTTCCTAGTGATATGAACCCTAACCAATTTCAAGCCCTTGTAGGACACTTGTCTTCTTCATGCCACCTTTTTCTCACTCCAAATGACATGCCATCTCTAGAGTCATCCCATAATAGAGCACTTTATATAGACATGATTGTTAATAAATGTAAGGTCAAACAAGTCCATATAGATGGCAGGTTTGCTTTAAATTTTTGTACATACAAGCTCATAAAACAATTGAGATGTTTAAATTATGATATAAAATTTGAAAAGAAGATAACCATCATGTTATCCTCAAATTTTGTGCGCTCAATTCGTGGGATAACCCCTATGAAACTTGTCTATTTTGTAGCCCACATAATCTAAGCATGCAAAATGAGGCAAGTTGCATTGGTCCTCGTGTGTGGCTCTCCATCCTCAAAAATTCATTTTGAGCATTAACCTTTGTTAGCTCGTTGAAACTCACATTTTAAACCAAGTTGTGAAAATTCAGTTTTGGGAGTTCGAATTTTTTTTGCACATGTAGGAGCTCTGTTTTTCACCGCTCTTACATATTTCATGCAGAAACTATGTTTTTCCTTGCTCTTACATATTGCATGTAGGAGCGTTGATTTTTAGCACTCTTGCATATTTCATGCCTTAGTCATTTTCTGGCACATGTAGGAGCGGGGTTTTTTAGTGCTTCTACATCTCAAATCTCAAGTCACATGTAGGAGCATTGATTTTTAGCGCTCTTGCATATTTCATGCCTTAGTCATTTTCTGGCACATGTAGGAGCGGGGTTTTTTAGTGCTTCTACATCTCAAATCTCAAGTCACATGTAGGAGCGTTGATTTTTAGCGCTTTGCATATTTCATGCCTTAGTCATTTTTTGGCACATGTAGGAGTGAGGTTTTTTAGCGCTTCTACATATCAAATCTCACGTCACATGTAGGAGCTCTATTTTTCACCGCTCTTACATATTTCATACAGAAGCTTTTTTTTTCACTACTTTTACATATGACATGTAAAAGCTTAGTTTTTTAGTGCTCTTACACTCAAGTGTCCTTCCCACATGTAGAAGCCTTGATTTTCACCACTTTTACATATGATATGTAAGAGCACTATTTTTTACCGTTTTTACATGAAACTACCCAAGTCCTCCATAATGTAGAAGCATTGTTTTTTATCACTTTTACATGTGATATGTTAGAGCGTTGCTTTACCACTTTTACACAAAATACAATTTCCTTCCAAAACATGCCAAAACATTGTTTTTCAACGCTTGTGCATCAAATGCAGATCCTCCAAGATGTCAGGGCGCTAATTTTTAGTGCCCCTACACAAAAAATAATTTTTCACTGACATTCAAAAATCATCCAAAAATGCATTCCGAGTTTCGTTCTCCACATCATCACATTCAAGCTTCCAAAACCCATGAAATTGCTCAGATTTACATCCAATATGCAATGTCTTGAAAATTTGAGTAATTACATCTTAAGTGCAATACCCCATGCTAAAACCTTAGTTTTTCCTACCTTTGCATCAAAATTGTTAAAGCCTACTCTTGCATACATTATGATCTCTTGTGCACAGATTCTAGAGTAGTTTTGATCAAGTTCTTGCCTATCACCAAGCAAGAAGGCTTTGAAGTACAACCAAAAAGTTCTTCCCATTTTTCTATTTTTCAAAGAAGTGTTCATTAATGGTTCAAGAAGAATTTAAAGATGAAGCTTTCTCAATAGCTTCAATGAACAAAATGATGGATTTCCAGCTTATTCTAGATTTGAAAGGCATTGGAAAGCCTTCAATCTCATCAGAGGAGTTAAACTCAAGAATCCTCGTCATCTCCAAAGTACACTCCAATGCAAGAGACAATGAAGAAATATGAAGAATTTCATGCCCAATGCAAGGAACCATAAAGACTTCTTGTGCCTCTAGTGTTAGATAGTTTATATGCTTTCTTCTATGCATTTTGTAAATAGGCTTCGACATTTTACATTTCATCTCGACAAATGTAATCACATGTAAACAAATATGTTTTCCTATAATTATGGACAACATTTTTGAATAATTCAACTACTTAGGTAGGGTTTTCCTAGATTCACTCTTCTGATTTTCCTAAATTTTCTCTCCTCTCCCATCTATAAATAAGAGAGGATTCTATTGTAATCTTTTATCTTTTATCTTTTACAATGAAGTGTTGCCCATTTTGAGAAGAAAATACATGAAACTTTGTGTTCATCTTTGTGTATCTATTTTGATCAATAAAGAAGAAAGTTGCATACCAGACTTTGTGTTGGAATCGATTATCTTTTAGATTTGATTGAGATTGGCATCGATTAGTGATTGAGATCTAAAGAGCTTTGAGTAAATCCGTGTAAACTTTTTGTTACACTCTTTTATTCGAATTTATGTTATTTGATTGAATGTTGTTGGTGAACTCTCTACAAGACTTTGTGCTTTTATTTGTTCATGTTGTTCGTGGATCTATCATGGAGTATCTAGAAGACTTTGTGCTTCTAATACAACACTGGTTATATATCTCAAAGGATTCATTGTTGAAAGCTACAAAATGACTTTGTGCCTTCATGAGTTTTCTTGTTTTATCATTTATCGTTATTATGTTGGTATTCTTGGTCTTTGCTTTAACAAGATAAGAATATCAAAATTACTACTTTGTTTTTAGTTTGAAGTTATATTGAATAAGGAACTCAAAACCATGAAGCATTGTAAAACATATTCTTTGAAAAAGAGAGAATTATGAATGTGACACACTCCCATCTCTTAATCATAGTGTACATCATTGTGAATACTTAGTTAGTTTTACTTATCTTCAATAAGAAGTAAGAAGGGCACCTCCCCTTTCTGAGAGGAGAGATTGTATCTCACATAACTATGGTTGAAAGCAAGTTTTGTAATCTGTTAAAGAGATTACATAATTTTCACCCAATAGTTATTTGGTGACTCCGTTGGGGACACGATACACATTTGAAAGCCTCACACTTTCATTTGAAGTATACCTTTGTCCTTTTTCATTGTAATATATTTTCTCGTAATTTTTTCAAGCTTTCACCAAGGACATGTAAATGGATTTTCAAGGTCCTTGGGGAAATGATTTTGGTCCATTAAGTCTAGCTCTACCCCTGCATGCTCTTCCTGAAGGCTCATAGAAGAACTTTCCCAAGTTTTTTGGTGATGGAAAACAACATATTGACGAGCATGTTGCTACTTTCTATATCGCATGTGGAGTTCATGGTTTTGGACACGAAGATGTATCTGTAAGGTTATTTTTGGAGACTCTCCAAGGTATTGTTGTTGATTGGTTTTATCATCTAGCGCCACGTACCATCACAAACTGGGAAAATCTCATAGCCAAGTTTGAAGAAAGGTTCAAAACTCCTGAAGACGCTCATGCTTTGGTGGCTCAGCTCACCCAGTTGAAGAAGGAATCTCTTATGCCTATGCGCGAGTTCATTGCTCACTTTAACAAGTTGACACGGAGAATTCCAATTGCTGCTCAACCTACAGTTGAGAATTTGAAATGTTTCTTTGTAAATGCTCAAGTGATCGAGGTTGGTTTCCTATTGAGAAGAGTAGCCCCAAATACTCTTGCAGTTGTGCAGTCCTTGGCGACAAAAATTGAAGATGATCTCATTCTTGCTAGGCAAATAAGAATTGAATCAAATGAATATGAAGAAAGCCCTTCTTTGGAGTTATTTTATTCCATCAAAAGGACAGATCCTATGGTGCAAAGGTTCGTAAATGAGCTACTTGTCCTTAAAAAGTAGCTAGCTCAAGGTGTGTTTTCTGTGCCTCTCAAGGATGTACCAAGGAGTTCACTTTCAAATGTTGCTCATAATTTTGTTGTTGGGAATCAAAACAAGTTATCTTCACCTCTGAAGAGGCTTGCTCTTGAGGCACCATTAGTAAAAGAAGTAGTGAAGCATCCTCACTCCAATCCAAGTGATCTTTCTATTCACTTCTAGGAAAAGGAAGTAGATATAATTGGCAACTCCTGTTGGAAATTTTTTCATTGATGTCAAAGTGATGTCAAGAAGGGTTGTGTTGTCTAAACGTAGTATCATTGATGTATGAACGAGCTTGTTGGAAGTTTTCATTGATGGAAGACATGTTAAAGGTGGCATGAGAAATGGGTGTTTCTATTTAAGATATTATCATACAAAAGCGTAAGGAATAAGAGGGACACCTGCAGATCTACAAATGAGAAAGAACATTAAAGGAAAGTTGAAGGAAGATTTGTAAGAAGCATAAAGAGGATAATAAATTAAGGAAACCAGATCATCATAATTGATGTCAAGAACAACATGACTAAAGTAATTGAAGTAGCATATTTGAAAGATGTATGAGGTTAATCAGATGGAAGTGTGAGTCAAGGAAGCAAGACATCATTAAAAGATAGATGAGATTTCATTAAATATTATCAAAAAGAGAATCGATGATAATGAGCTTCATAAGGACATCGTTAAAAGACATATGAGATTTCATTAAATATTATCAAAAATAGAATCATGATAATGAACTTCAAAAGGACAAGATGGTAAACTGAAGATAAGAAATCAAAAGAATCTAAAAATAAAATCTGGATAGAACAAAACATGTGATTCTAAGAATAAAACAATCTCATTAAAAATATGTTAACAATAATGTTAACTAAAAAGGAACGATGATGGATGGAGCCTAAATGACATGTATTATTCTGGAAATTGTTCGATTAATAAAATAAGTTTATTAAACTAAGTTAGTTTACAATGGGATGCAAGTGCTTCATTTAAAACAAAAGGTGCAATTTGCTTTATG
This sequence comes from Sequoiadendron giganteum, assembly GCA_007115665.2. Classification (NCBI taxonomy): domain Eukaryota; kingdom Viridiplantae; phylum Streptophyta; class Pinopsida; order Cupressales; family Cupressaceae; genus Sequoiadendron; species Sequoiadendron giganteum. The sequence goes on along the minus strand of CM021102.1, from coordinate 135,539,810 downwards.
CAAAAATTCAGATTAGTGAAAGGAAAATGTGAAGAGTGTGATTTGATAAGAGGCATGATCTGCTTTATGCAAAATTTAGATTAATGAAAGAAAGGTGTGTTTCTTTGATAATAAAATCTAGAAGTTAAAAGTGAAGTGGTTCAATGCAAATTTAGACTAAATAAAGAGGTGCGATCTTTTACATAAGAAAGGTGCAATTTCATTAGTGACATGAAGCACTCCATGAAGTATGATTTACTCTTATAATAAAAATTTAAACTTATAATGAAAAGGTGTGGGCTTTGAAGTGATGCAATTATGTTTAGATAAAGAAAACAAAATCATATTTTCAAAAGGAATATAAGAGCAGATTTGAAGTGGTGTAAAAGATATAGAAGAATATCATAGACACCAAACAAATGAAAAGAAAAGTTTAAGAAGATTATTTGCAGATTTGTTAGTGAAAAGACATTATTGTTTAAATGGTTGTATCCATTTCAAGGGGTTGCATCCATTCATAGAATCACTAAAGACATAAAGGCAAGTGGAGAAGTTGTGTGTGTGAGAGAGAATGAGTATGTGAAATAAAAGAGAAAAGTTAAAGGACTTGTTTGAATCTTAAAGAAGCATCATACATCACAGAGAAGAATGAGAGTGTGAATGATTGTTAGTATGTAGATTCTATAAGAAGATCATGAGAAGATAGGATTGCATTTTTGATGTGCAGAGTCCTTTTGTGAAGATATATTTCAAATTTGTGAAAAATATCATCATCTATTGCAGAGGTAAGACAAGAAGATAGATTGTACGTGTTGAGAAAAATTGTATGAAAAGAATATAAGAGGAAAAATTTGTATGAAGATAATATAAGAGGAATATTTGTATAGTGAATTCATCATATGCTGATTTGTGTGAACATCATTCAAGAAAGATAAAATCAAGAGGAAGAGTGGTTGTATTGTCCATCATCCGTTGAAGAAGCAACATTGAAGGTGGAGCATTGTTCATTCAGTTATTATCTTTACTGAGTTGGTGCTTGGAAAGTGGGGGTTGGTGCCTCCAATAGGTTGGTAACTACAAATGTTAGGGGTCGGTGCTCCTTGTAGGTTGGTGCCTACTAAACTACAAATTGATGATTCAAGTAGGTTGGTACCTATTATCATTGTAATTTCATTTAAACATTAAAATACAATTGTTGGAGTCAACTTGTTTATATTGTTTCATATTGCATAGTTGATATTGCGCTAGAAGTTAAAGTTGATAAGAGGGTAAAAGTTTTTTGATATACTGATTCACCCCCCCTCTCGGTATATCTTTGTGCTCTTCAACTCCCAATTCTAGTTGATGTAGTATCAAAAAGCCATTAATGAAAATTAGAAGGATGAAAGCCATTTTTCTGAAGTTCAAGTGAATGAAGACAATCTTGTCTTGAGATCTAAAAAGATGGACATGCACAAAGGTCTCAGTCAAATTGAAAAGAATGCATCTGTGTTTCGAGGTCATGAACTTGAACATGTGTTGCATAAAATAACTTGCCAAAGGCATGATGAGGACCTTCTTATAAATAATTCAGATTTCCCAAGTATGAAGATGGTGAACAACATATTGAGGTGTGCAGTGCAGCCATATCTTCATCTAAATCACAAGAAGGAGATCATTCCGATCAACATGAGGTTGCCATGGCTGATGAATTAGTTGTTCAAGTAGCAACTGGTAAGAAGCATTCAATCTTTGACCGATCAAGGGGATGCCCCATAATACATCTTTCTTGGTTGGAGGACAATGGGAAGATAGAGGTTCCACTTGTACATGAGTGTGAAGATAAACTTGAGGATGTAGCTAAAGATGTATTTGTAGATGTGTAGGAGCAGTCTGAATTCAATGATTCATTTTGGAGTAGAAATATATCTGATATATTTTTAGAGGTAGTTGAACCTATTCATCTCTTTCAAGAAGCAGTGCCTCAACTTCATTTACATATAGCTTCTAATGATCATGGAATGAATTGCAAGTTGTTGAAGAAAGGAAGCTATTTTGTTGAGCCTATGAATGGTTTCATTGATGGCTAGTTTTTATTAAGTAGGATTTTACCTTTTCAATAAGTGCATTTGCACAAGTTTGTGTCTTGTTTTCATAGATTTGCTTTGTGTCAGTAGTGCTTGAATCATTTTCCCAATGGATGGATAAAGGCACTTGAATTCTGGAGTTTTTCTCCCTTCAATCGTTTCTAAGAATGACTAAAGGAAGCTCCCCAATTGGAGCTAACTGTTATCCTCAAATTTAGCACCCTCAATTCATGGGAAAACCCCTACAAAACCTGTCTATTTCATGGCCCATGTACTCTAAGAATGAAAAATGAGGCAAGTTGCATTGGCCCTCATTCATGGTTCCCCATCCTCAAAAAGTCATTTTGAGCATTAACCTTTGTTAGTTCGTCGAAATTCGCATTTTAAACCAAGTTGTGAAAATTCAGTTTTGGGAGTTAGAATATTTTTTGCACATGTAGGAGCTTTGTTTTTCATCGCTCTTACATATTTCATGCAGAAGCTCTATTTTTCACCGCTCTTACATATTACATGTAGGAGCGCTGATTTTTAGCGCTCTTGCATATTTTATTCCTTAGTCATTTTCTGGCACATGTAGGAGCGGCGTTTTTTAGCGCTTCTACATCTCAAATCTCAAGTCACATGTAGGAGCGCTGATTTTTAGCCCTCTTGCTTATTTCATGCCTTAGTCATTTTCTAGCACATGTAGGAGTGCTGATTTTTAGCACTCTTGCATTTTTCATGCCTTAGTCATTTTATGGCACATGTAGGAGCGGAGTTTTTTAGCGCTTCTACATCTCAAATCTCAAGTCACATGTAGGAGCTCTGTTTTTCACCACTCTTACATATTTCATGCAGGAGCTCTATTTTTCACTGCTTTTACATATGATATGTAAAAGCTCAGTTTTTCAATGTTCTTACACTCAAGTGTCCTTCCCATATGCAAAAGCGTTGATTTTCACCACTTTTACATATGATATGTAAAAGCGTTGTTTTTTACCACTTTTACATGAAACTACCCAAGTCCTCCAAAATGTAGAAGCATTTTTTTTTATTTTTTTTACATGTGATATGTTAGAGTGCTATTTTTTATTGCTTTTACACAAAATACAATTTCCTTCCAAAACATGCCAGAGCATTGTTTTTTAGTGCTTGTGCATCAAATGCAGATCCTCCAAGATGTAAGGGCGTTGATTTTCAGTGCCCTAACACAAAAAATAATTTTTCACTGACATTCAAAAATCATCCAAAAATGCATTCTGAGCTTTGTTCTCCACCATCATCGCATTCAAGCTTCAAAAACCCATGAAATTACTCAGATTTACATCCAATATACTACAGTGCCTTGAAAATTTGAGTAATTACATCTAAAGTGCAATACCCCATGCTAAAACCCTAGTTTTTCCTACCTTTGCATTAGAATTGTTAAGCCTACTCTTGCATACATTTTGATCTCTTGTGCTCAGCTTCTGGAGCAATTTTGATCAAGTTCTTGCCTATCACCAAGCAAGAAGGATTTGAAGTACAACCAAAAATTTATTCCCATGTTTCAGTTTTTCAAAGAAGTTTTCATTAATGGTTCAAGAAGAATTTAAAGATGAAGCTTTCTCAATAGCTTCAATGAACAAAATGATAGATTTCTAGCTTATTCTAGATTTGAAAAGCACTGGAAAGCCTTCAATCTCATTGGTGGAGTTAATATCAAGAATCCTCGTCATCTCCAATGTATACTCCAATGCAAGAGATAATGAAGAAATATGAAGACTTTCGTGCCAACTCAAGGAACCATAAAGACTTCTTGTATCTCTAGTGTTAGATAGTTTATGTGCTTTCTTCTATGCATTTTGTAAATAGGCTTCGACATTTTACATGTCATTTCGATAAATGTAATCACATGTAAACAAATATGTTTTCCTATAATTATGGACAACAAATTTGAATAAGTCAACTAGTTAGGTAGGATTTTCCTAAATTTTCTCTCCTCTCCCATCTATAAATAAGTGAGGATTCTATTGTAATCTTTTATCTTTTATCTTTTACAGCGAAGTGCTGGCCATTTTGATAAGCAAATACATGAAACTTTGTGTTCATCTTTGTGTATCTATTTTGATCAATAAAGAAGAAAGTTGCATACCAAACTTTGTGTTGGAATTGATTATCTTTTGGATTTGATTGAGATTGGCAGCGATTAGTGATTGATATCTAAAGGGCTATGGGCAACTTTGTGTAAACTTTGTGTTACACTCTTTATTCAAATTTATGTTATTTGATTGAATGTTGTTGGTGAAATCTCTACAAGACTTTGTGCTTGTATTTTTTCATGTTGTTCGTGGATCTATCATGGAGTATTTAGAAGACTTTGTGCTTCTAATACAACACTGGTTATATATCTCAAAGGATTCATTGGTGAAAGCTACGAAATGACTTTGTGCCTTCGTGAGATTTTTTGTTTTATTATTTATCGTTATTATGTTGGTATTCTTGGTCTTTGATTTGACAAGATAAGAATATTAGAATTATTGCTTTATTTTTATTTTGAAGTAATATTGAATCAGGAACTCAAAACTGTGAAGCATTGTAAAACATATTCTTTGAAAAAAGAGAGAACTATGAATGTGACACACTCCCATCTCTTAATCGTAGTGTACATCATTGTGAATACTTAGTTAGTTTTACTTCTATTCAATAAGCAGTAAGAAGGGTGCCTCCCCTTTTTTAGAGGAGAGATTGTATCTCACATAGCTATGGCTGAAAGCAAGTTTTGTAATCTGTTAAAAGGATTACATAATTTTTACCCAACACATCAGAGCATATGATGAAGCAAAAAGAGAGACTAAAGGCATAATTTGTTTTCCTATCCAAGTTGGACCAATTCTACAAGACACCATGATGCATGTCCTTAACCTTGAGTTTCCATATAACATCCTCCTTGGTTGCCCATGGATCCATGCCATTCAATCAATCCCATCCACCTACCATCAATGCATCAAATTTATGTACGGTGATGTAGAAGTTACAATCCCACCATATTCTAATCCCTTTTAATATTATAGATTATTGGAAGGTCCTTACTGTTGATGGTGAAAATGACACAAACAACGTTTAAATAGAATATTTCTACTCTACTTCTCCTGGAAAAGAAAGACAGCATATAGTAGCCTAACTCCCAAGGTCTTGGTAGTTGGTTCTCAATTGTCTGGTGTCACTCAATCGGTCCATGCAACTATAATGTTCAAGGGACTTGTGCTGGTAACAAAGAATACAAGCAATGACCTTTTCATCGAGCTATTTTAATAAAGAAAGGGGGTTTTAAATAAAAGAAAAAGATAGATCAGAGGGTAAATCAGTAAACATGAATCAAACTTATCTAGCATCTGGACATATATATTCAACAATGAATGTTTTCCAACAGATCAAGAAAACCAAAGCATGACATAATTTATAGAATAATCCATACTATTGCATGCATCTAAGGGTGACTAATTATGCGCATATGCACAACTATTTTACGAAGATTCCAAACTCTATTGCAGCAAACACTCTCATATCCATCAACTTTTTCAACTCCCTCTTAGTTTCCCTTATCTCTTCTTTGATGTCCATCAATCGATCTATCAACAGATCTTCAACATCATCTCCTATTTGCATAACCTCTTTAAACCTTTTATTCCACTTCTCCTTTATTTGACTTAAAGGTAGGCCTTCCTTTACTGGTACATCAATGTTTACTATAATAGCAATAATGACCTCCAACTCCTCAAATTGTTCATTCAGATCCTTAATAGAATCTTGAACTTCATTTCTATGTTTATATAGAAAGTCTAATCTAAACCAAAGTATGCAAGAAGTCTTTTCCAAGAAATCTTTATTATCTTCTTCAAGTATTGACTGTTCCAAAAGAGTAGTTTTAGGAAATTTATTAACTTATTTCAATTTTTGGTTGTACCCTTTGTACTCTTCCTCCTGTTCTTCCAATTTTTTAACATATTGATTCATTTCTTCTATCAGTTCCTCAATCATTTTGTAAACCCCAAAACTATCTTCTAGTACTTCACTTATTTCTTGATTCAATTTATTAACCCACCGATCCAACATTTCTGCCTTGCCCTTTACTTGTACCAAATCATCTACTTCCTTCTTACTCAGCAAAACTGGGGTCTCAACAGTAGCAACCTATTGTGATCTTGGAGCATAAACACTTTTCAGAAAAACATGCAACTGATCTAACTGAGCCTTAAGCTCATCTTTCCTTTGTTTATCCTTCAACATCCTTGACTTGGTTGACGATTCTACCACATTAATTAAATTCATTTGTTGATCTCTGGTAGGTCTCCCCAAATTAATAGTGCCTAGCTGATAATATGTCAATTGAATGTCCCCTGCATCCTTGTCTATCATTGGTATAACACATTCAACCACAATTTCTCTTTTGTCAGTTAGCCTAGTAGAATGTAGGATCTTGGCCTTCTTTTTAGGCCTTTCTTTCTCAATTTCCTTCAACATATCCTCCCAATTAAGAGGTTGAGAAGGTATCGATGCTCTCTTTTGAAGATCCAATTTCAACCAAGTGGGAGCACCTGGAGTAACAGTCATCCTAGTTGAAGAAGAAGAAGCAGTAGTAGAGGGTGGTTGCACATTTATTTGAGGTTGAGAATCAACCCTTTGTTTCTCTTGTTGCACTTGTTCCACACTTGTTTATGCCAGCTTTTCAGCTTCCTCCTTGTCCTTTTGTTCTTGTATTCTCTTATATTCTTCCTCCTTCTTCAACCTTTCTTCTTCTAATATTATTTTCTCCAATTCCTATTATCTTTCTTCCTCTAAAGCTTTAAGCTTTTCTTCATCTTCCTTTTCCTCTTGTTTCTTCTTGATCAGTTCTTCGGCCTCTTTCTCCTTTTGCAATCATTTTGCTTCCTCTTTATTTTTGTGAGCTTCTTCAACAAGCTTTAACTTAGCCACCAGAACTTCTCTCCCCTTTGATGTCTTGCCTTTTCCTCCTCAAGGTCATGAATTTTCTGTATCACCTCTAATTTATCATTCTCTTCCTTGACCTTGAGATCATGCTCTTTTTGCCTCTACTGCTTCTCTATTTCATAAGCTTTTGACTTAGCTTCTATGTGTTGCTGCTGAAGTAAGGCATCAGCCTGTATCTTGGAATCAATTACCTTTTGTTTCTCCATTGCTGCAGCGTATGCTTGATCATCAACAACCTTCTTGGCCTCTTCAAATAATGCCCATTGATCATCCTCTGTCAACACCTGCTCAATATCCTCCTCCAGAGGCATATTCTCTTGTGCACCCCTCTCTGATAGAGTCTCATCAGAATCTATTCCAACATCATGAATTTCTACCTCTACTCCTTTCCCCTTCATGGATTCCATAATATTATGAAGAGTCCCTTTTTGCACTTCTTCACTTTGTTGTTTTGCAAGTGGGACTTGAGTAGAGGACTCACCTAATGTAGGTGTTGAAACTACATACCCTATTTAGGCATCTCCCTCTTGTGTCTTTGGTTCATCTTGAACTGCTGCTTCAAGCTCAATTTCTTAAATATCTGGAGGGAAGAATTCCAAGGGCTCCTTGGAAGGCAATTTCCTTTTGATCCTTTTATACCCCTTCCCCTTCTTAGGAGCTGGTTCTTGAGGAGTTTTAGTTCTTAGGAAAACCCAATGAATACTTCTATCCAAAACTATCCTCCCTATTTGTTTTATATCATTTGTTTCCTCACTTTCCCAGTCCATCGGATCCAAGCTCTTAGTGCCAATGTTTAATACCTCATATGATGGATCTAATAGTACTCCATCATCTACTAATGTGTTTGGGATATCATCTTTGATTCCAAACTCAACTATGAGTGATACGGGTAACCTCTCATAATTCTTCTTCCTAAGGTCATACTCATCTTTCAAGTCACTCCAGAAATCTTTCAACAAATTGAAATGTTTATCAAAAATAGAAGGCAGCAAGGCATTCATCTTCTTCTTTGGGTCAAAGTACTTCCAAGTTGTATACAAACCTAGTTTTAGATGTATCAACTCAATGCACACTACCTTTACTCGCACTAGATGCTGACATCTGTATTCACCCAACTGCATGGGGAACTTATGACATCATGTTTTGTGCTTCAATTCAAACTGGGCATTAACCCCTAGAGCTTGATAAACAAATTCGATCAATACTATCCTATTGTTACAAAATCTTGGTAGCAAATGTGGATGACCTTCAAATCCAGTTAGCTTGAAGTATTTGAAATTGGGGTATTGAATGTACCAACATCCCCATTCCATGATAAATGCCATAGCTTCTTGGCTCAGTCTATACCCTGCATCTCCATTCAGTTGGTTAATGATCACATATAGAAATGCATCATTAACCCTTCTAAGTTGTGTTTCAAATAGTTGTAGAGATAACTGATCATAATGGTCCCACACTTTCTTTTGTCCATCTCTCTCTCCCAATTATCCCACTCTCCTTAAACCTGGAAATATACCTCCTCTAGCAGCTGCATAAACAACATAAGAAGTCATAAAGAAGCATTTGGTTTGCCTTATCCTTGTCAACTGGTCATGTATAGCATCAGACAACACCATTGGCCAATCAAACTATTGTTTTCCATTCAAGATGGTCTGAATGAAAGGAAACATCCACTCCTTGAAGTGAAATGCATCCTCTTCCCAAACACCCTAGACAACATCATGATCAAATATGATACCTCTTTATAGAACTCTATCCTCTTCAGTTGATCATGAAGTTTAGTTAGAGATTTATTTTCCGTTCTCAACCATTTCTTATTCAAGTGAGCCTTGTTGGATGCTTTATATTTGCTATATTTCTCCAAAGCTTCAACCTCTTTTAATTGTACCAAGTTCCTTGGATCTGGGACACTAAACATAGTTTGAAACATTTCAGGAGTGAGATCAATAATAACATTGTCTTGTGCATCCATACACTGCCTAGTGGCTAGATTGTAAGCACCTACTATTGTCATAATCAACTCCGGGCACTGGACAGATAAAGGGAATAAGGTGATATGAGCCAAACTAGACTCAACAATTCTTTGTGTTCTCCCTATTATATCTTCTGCAAACGTTTCTGAATATAGCTTCTCAAAATTGTATGAGACCAGATTGGTGTCGGTGATGTCTGACCAATCCGATTCCACTTTACTTGTTGTGACCACAAGACCCCTATGATTATACCTTAAAGTATAAGGTAGATGTTCAGGCTTTATCTTCTTTGGCTTTGTTGCTGCCTTTGATGTTTCTGCAGGCCGATTCCTTTGGGAGGCTTCTCCTGATTCTCCTGACATCCTTTAGCTTTCCTGCACAAAAACCCATAATTAGATCCTTCAATAGATATCACCAAATATTCCTTAAAACCTTACCCTTCATATATATATCGGAGGCGGAACCAAACATAAAAACATTCTAAACAGTCTTCTTGAAAAACATTGCCAGGCTCGAAGCCAAAACCGTTATTGATATTTCAATAATAACAAGCGGGCTCGGAGTTGGAACTGGAATGGTGATCAGAACCGGGACCGGAATGGAAACGGATTTGGTTTCTTTCATATTTTCTATTTTCATATTCTGTTTCGGTTCCGATTCCGCTTCCGCCTAGGTTATTGCTTTTTTTGAAGGAAGGCTTCTCACTATAAGCGGAGTTAGAGATGGGATAGAAATGGAATCAATACCTTTTGGAAAAAATGATTTAGAGTTCTAGATTGATTTTGATCTTGCTTCCGCCTAAAAAGGTCATGATGTCATAAATGTTTTTAACAGTTTAATGCATATCTTCATGATTAAAGACTAGGTCATATTAAACGAAAAGGGGCTAACATATAACATGATAAGACCCTAATAAAAAAAAACTTGATATAAAAACTAGGGCACGAATTTAACCCCTCCAATTTAACCAAATCGAATGCATAACAAAATTTCTTAAGTAAAAACTAGATTTAACAAATCCTAACTCACTGTGGAACCCTAATTTAATCTACGCATTTAAAATCTAAAGCAACATGATGCGATCATGACTAAAATGTGAAAACGACCATGCCCTAAAACAAAGAAACCAGTTACAAAAGCAAAAAAGAATGAATACAAGAACAACAAAAGAACAAAGAAAGAAACACTAAATAGGAAAACCTACTGAGAATCATGAACCTGCCTAAAGCAAAATGATCTAACATGAACAGAAACAAAAAAAGGAAAAGTAAACAAAAGAAGAACGAAAATAGGAAACCCTACCTCGAACGCAAATAGAAAGGAAAACCTCTTGAAGAAATCCGCAAGCAACTGTCTCTCCTTCAATCGATTTACTTGCACAAAAGCTTTACTGCTACTTCTAGTCCACTCTCCAATCTCTTAAGAATAGTGATAATAACTATGCGTTAATCCCTAATTAAGGTAAAACTCAAAGTTTGACGCATGCCTAGCACTTTTCTTTAATGTAATAAATGTAGTAGGGCGGAGTCAAAACTGTAGAAGAACGAGCACATCACTGCAATGTGACTTCAGTAAAATTCAACGACAAAAACCGGTGGGAGCGGAATCGGAATTGAAACTGTTTTGGAAACTTGAGTAATTTCCCAACTTGGTTCCCGTTCCGGGTCTGGTTCCGCCAACAAAGCATAAAACAAAACCAAACACAAAAATAAAACAAAAAAGACCGAAATAAGAAAACTTAACATACAAAACCTAGTCTAAAACGAAAGACCAAAAAGCGGAGGTAGAATGAGATTTGATTTTGGAATTTTGAATAAAACACCAACTTAACTTCCACTCTAGCTTTGGCTACGATAAAGACAAAACAAACATTTCAAAAGAGAGACTGTCAGAATGGGAATCAGAATGAGTTTTGAAAGAAGTTTCAAAACCCGATTCGATTCCGGTTCTAGTTCCGGTAGTCTAAACTAAAGAAAAACAAAGTGTTGGAAACGAAAGACTCCAAACTTTGTTTGAAAATCAACCAAGGAGAAAAACATAAAGGGGGACCCATTTTGACCAAGGAAAAAGATGGGGTGGTTATGCAAGGCATAACACTTACACCCAGTCAGATCACTATCCCAATGCAAATATTGCTAGTCCACCATCATTACCATTTGCCTCATATGTTGATCTGACTAGTTTAGCAACAACATCATCTAGTAATCTAAATTCCCCAATCAAGTTCAAAATCATAAATAAATGTTATGGGGAGTATGAGATATAGAATGAATAAAAGAAAAATTCCAAGTTCATCCAATGTGGCAAGAAAAAATTTATACATAAAGGATTCCTTGATGATGAAATCATAGATAGTGATATAAATGCATGGCCATATAGAGACGAAGAATTTACTCCATGCTTTATCCAAGAGACATATTCTAAGGCACTCAAAATGTGTAATAATATGGGTTACAAAGGACAAGGATTGGGATTACATAAACAAGCTCCTCTTGAACAAATCACTATCAAGCTCAACTATCATAAATCTAGTTTAGGATACATGTCTCTAGTGGAAGAATCCTATGATACCAATGGTACCTCTGATACTTTGTTAGAATATTTTCCCATTGATAAGAGTGTTAAAGGATAGGATTTTTAAGACTCCTTTGTTGAATTTTACACTCTCTCTAATGAGCTAAACATTTTTACTATTGAACCAACCATTACACCTTCTATTGAGCTTCTAAACCTCATTTCTTAGGACTAACAAGATCTTATGTATTGGGACATATTTGAAAATGACCAATTTATAGTTGAGTTCATGGGACTCCATGAAGATATTTTAATCAAAGATCATATAAAATATTTTCACATATACCTAGGTCCAATAGCCTATTTTGGGAACAAGCCAAGTTCCTTTAATCTTAAAAACTCAAAAAAACAAAAAAATAGAAAAAATGAAAAATTCAAATCCTCTAGTGAAAACCTCTCTGAGGCATTATCAAATAGAAAAGAAAAAGAAAAAGAATAAAAAAATGATCTCATTGATGGAAATATCTTTGAGTTATAGATATTTCCATCAATGAGATCATTTTTTTATTCTTTAAAAACTCAAAAAAACAAAAAAATAGAAAAAATGAAAAATTCAAATCCTCTAGTGAAAACCTCTCTGAGGCATTATCAAATAGAAAAGAAAAAGAAAAAGAATTAAAAAATGATCTCATTGATGTAAATCTCTTTGAGGTATCACTAGACAAGGAAATCAAATTTTCCTTCAGAATTTCAAAGTGGCAAAATCAATCAATAATCCTAGAAAAGGAATCTCAAAAGAAAAATTTGTAGACAAATACTGATCAAAATCTTTCATATAAAAATTACTATGTCAATAGAAGAACAAGTATCCAACAATAGTAATAAAAGAGTATATGGTATTGCTTTAATGGTTATTATTGCAAATTATATATCAAAAATATTTTGGTCCCCACATTCGATGTCCTTGATGGAACTTCAAATTTTTGCTCTTTGAATTCCATTTTTATCTTGCCCTTGTCCTGGTCTTTCGTATTGTTTGGGAAAAACCTAAGGTTGGGGTTTTTATTTTTTTCTTCATGAAAATCCTAATGTCTTATGTTATGCCTTAGGTGGGATCTATTTGGTCATTACCTTTTTTGAAGTCGGTTTTAAAACAACTTATGCCCCATTGCTTCATCTAAGCCGAGCCCCTTTCTAATTTATTGTTTTAATTCTTTCGCCTGATTTTATTACTCCCTAAGTCTAGGGTGACCCATGCCCCCACATTTAAAAATGACTAAAGCCATTTTTTTCGTTGACCAAGGCGATGTCCTCTTGTGCCTTTAATAAATATTTTATATTTTACAGGGAACAATTTTAAGTGACCGTTGATCAACCATCACTTGATCTCAGCCCTTCCCTGCAATCCGGTGATGAACCCACCACAGAGTCTCAATTAATTGTGATACACGGGCGAGTGCCACATGTCTCATCTAGCGATGTCGAAGAGATGATGAAAATTCTTTAATATACTGTGAAGTTTTAATATGTTATATGGCAGATTAGTAAAGTGGCTACAAGATGCACATGCTCCAAATCAACGGAGATGTTATAATCTTGATGGAAAAGATGCTCGATGGTTAATTACAACGTTGGTGACTATGTTGATGAACATGATTGCTGATGGTGGAGATCAAAAGTTTCTCGCCATCGTGTGATCATAAGTTGTGAGGTTTTTATGGATCACGACATCACGGGCGGGCACAACATCGATTTACTTGGTGATGCATAGTATGGTGGGCCCTTAGTGCCATGATGGAGAATGTGTGAGCTTCTTTTAAAGGTAATCATTCGATGATCTGATAGAAGTGAAGGATTGATAGTTGGAATTTGAATTTGCATCAAATACGATTGGAGCCATTGGCACGACATGCAAGTAAGCTTTAATGGTGGACGAGACGTCTATTGGCATAATTTCATCAAAATAAAGTAACCGTCTCTTGCCCTAGTGTCTCACAAAGTATTCAAACATATTTTTGGAGCCTTCTCAGAGCCAAGGATGAAGTTACGAGCTATCACAGTGAAGGATTTGGGTTTCTGCAAAGCACAAAATCGTGAGTTAATTTTTGTACTTCCTAGGTAATTTGATTGAGAATTTGGGGAAAGTTGTGGTGTGCTTGTCAGAGAGTTTCATAATTGTTCTTGGGGCTATAGGATAGTTGACTTGTGAGAAGTTGCAAGGTTATATTCTGTAATTTCATTTTGTGTTTAGCCCTGGTTTATTTAAAGATTTGAAATATCAAGGAAGCCCTAGTTTACCAAAGATGGCACTACCAAAGCAGCATTCTGGCCAAGTTGACTATTTACAAAAAAAATTATATGATGAATTCCTGGATCAATTGTCATCATCAACTAATGATAGGAAGAAGGGGTTGGTCTTGATGCGTGGAAGAACCCTGGGGGAAGGATTGGTATGTAACTGTTCCAACATTGTCGATGCTAGGGTTCCCATGATAGGTTTGGAGATATTTAGATTATGGTATGGGTAGAGGAATTTTCCCCACCCCTTCTCGAATGGTTGGAGGTATGACATGGGGAAGATAGTGGTACCAAATGTATTCCTTGATGTAGATTTGTTGAGGGTGGTGGCTGCATGTTATGACCCTGTTACACGGGTGATTAGAGATAATGATGGAGGGGTTATGTTGAGCATCAATAAGGAAGAATTTCAGCAGGTTTTTGACCTGAGTGAGCCTAGCTTGTTCTTGGTTCATATTGATCTTGAGGAGATGAAATAGGATTATGCAAGATCAAAGTCACTTTTCAGGGTTAAGTTGCTCCCACTTCATCTGGCAAGGGGAGGAGGTTCAAAGTTTTATATTAGCCCTAGTGACCAAGAGCCTTTCAGGCTAAACTATTTTTCCAGTCATTTCTTGGCCACTTTTTACTCATTGTGCTAGATTTTGGGTTTTAACCCTAATACAGTGATGCCAATTTCTTATATGTTTATGGGGGTGTAAATAAAACACCCAAATTTCTTAGTAATCTATGACTTTTCTTCCTTTTTGGTTGAAAGGATACATGAAAGGCTATTAAAGTTGTAGCAAAAGGATGCAGGTACTCCATTCTTCTAGTATTCCATGTTGATGTACATGTTCTTGTACAAGAATGTTGATTTCTTTTCTGAGAAGATGGAATTAAGACAAGTGGTTAATGGAGGAAGATTGCCGGTACAAGCATGGACTACAAACCTATCTTATAATAGGGAGAGTGTTAGTTTTGTGCAGTTTGATAATTGTTTTTCTTCCAGATTGAGGACTAGGTTGATGGTAAATGTACCTAGAATCCCTAAGGACTTACATGATTTCCTCATACCGAAGGGAAGGAAGCTAGAATTTAAGGTTTCCCATAATTGGGGTGATATCATTCCATACCCAGTCAACACTGTCTTGAGAGTATATGGCTTCCAAGGAACCCCACATATCCTACCATACAATGTGCCACCGAGAGTAGGATTTGCAGAAGTTATGTGGTATACTGGTTGTATCCATGAGGACAACCTTACAGGGAAAGGTAAAGGAACCTTTTTCCCTAACTACACTGTAGTGTCAAACTTTGTGTTTTCTAAGGGAGGTTGGGTCCACTTTGGGAAGTTTTTTGATGATTATCATCTGAGGTGTGGTCCCAAACAAGAACATGATCTTGAGAGCTTCTTCGCTCTTTTTAGATAATGAATAAAAGGTGGTAAGTTTGTGCAGGAGTTCAACTTTCCTGAAGACTTGATTAGAAATGAGTTTGATTTGAATAAGCAGCAGTTGAGCAAGGAGAAATGGATAGCTTATGAAAACCTATTAGCCTTTGTGCATAAAATGGATCCTAACTATGATCCTATAATGGAGTTTACTCTGTTTCACAAGAAAATTGACTTTTTGATGGACAATTTCAAGGAGATTATGGGCATCTTAATGACCAAGAAGATAAACTTGGAGTGAGATCAAGGTATACAAGAGAAAGATGCTAGGAAAAGTGAAACAATGTCATCCTATCAACCTATAGAGAAGTGGCCTATCTATAGAAGAAAAAGAAATGACAGTAGTGATGAGGATGAGGAGGATGAAAAGGGAAAAGAAGTCATGAAAGTGCCAACACAGTCAGGTCCAAGGTTCAAGACACCTAGGGCCATCAAAATTATTGATTTGGACTCATCACCGCAAGATAGCCCTTCACCACCACCGTCAGAGGCAAGCCCTAAGAGGCAAAGGATTGAGAAAGTACAAGAGGATATGATGGATGAAATTGTTGTCACAAATCAAGATATGCAGGTTGGTATGCCTTCTCCTCCCAGGCTAGCTGAGTTGGTCTTGTCTAATTTGGATATGAAAGGAAAGTGTGTGCAAGATGCTTGGATGTAGGCATGTAAGGATTTTTTGGATAATGATGCATTCGTCAAGACTCCTCTTTTCTTGCAATTAGTATGGAGAATGATACTAGAGGAGTATCAGGATAAATGCAAGAGGAGAAAAGAGTTGAGGCCTGACAGGTCAGACTAGGAGAATGATGACGAAGTGAAGGTTGAATTGATGGAAGAGTTTAAAAATATCACTCCTGAGGAAGGGAGAAAAATGGTGACTCAGGCTGGTGTAATTATTTTTCCTGAATGGGAAATAGCTGATGCAGTAGCATTTAATGCTATTTTAAATTCCAAGGATCCCTTGCAGAATTTTGAGGAAGAGGTTAAGGCAACATTGCAAGATTCTGCCTTCAGCGAAGAATATGAGACCCTAACAATTTGGGCTTTGGCTCCTCAGGGTAGAAAGCCTAATGTTACTGACATTAACCCAAACCTAAGGGGAGGGTTAATAATAAAGAGAGCCTCAGAAACCTCAGCCACATAGGCTACTAACTTAACTGTCAATGTGGCCAAATTGGCCCAAAAGACTACTAAGAGGGTAGAGGCTGAAAAGAAGAGCTTAATGGAGAAGTATAAATTCATAATTGGAGAGTACAACAAGGTGCAGCAAAGGAATGTTGAACTGCAAACTAAGGTGGATAGGTTAAAATACAGGCAGATTGGGGAGACCTCAAGTGCTCCAGGTATTATGAAATTTCCTTCCACATCAGGATCAGTGCCTCCTGCTTCTCCATTTTTTTCTACACTAGGGTCCCCCATCCAAACTCTTTCCCTCAGTCCTGCATTAGAGCCAATTGAGGAAGAAGTTGAATACTCTGTTGATCCTACAAAGAAGCAGTTAATGCACAAGATTACAGAGTTATAGGCAGCTTTGAAGGCAAGTGAAGAGGGAGCACTTGTAAAGCAGGGTGAGATTGTTGACACAGTTTTGAGGCATCCGAATGAAAAGGTTGATGACATATTTCCATTAGTATATTATTTGTATTATTTATTATTTAATGGAATAAAGAGTATTATCAAGGATCAGGAGGTAATTTTACCCTTAATTGAAAAATGGATCCCTAGGGCCAGTGATTTAGACATAATGTATAAAGCCTCAAGGTTTGATACAAATAATAGGCCCCAATCATTAAGGCCTACTCAAGTGTTAGTTAAGTAATTGCAAGGTTTTCAAGCCTTATCAGATGACTTGAGTAGGAAGATTAGAGAGTTGGTGAAAAACTTTGATGATTGGAGTGACACGTTGTTACCTGATATAACTGATAAGCAGGAAAATGTTAAATCACTGCAACAGTGGTAGGATAGAGTGAATGAGGTCATCAATTCACAAATTAAATTGATTTGTGATGACTCATATTATGATTTGTGGGTGAGCTGTATATACAAGATCATTAGCACCAACTCATTTTTGGAATCTTTTGAGAAAGAAGAAAATCAGTTTGCAGCTAAGTACAGACCTTATAATGCTAAGGTGAATGAGGTAGTTGGTTTTGATTGGCCAACGAATGAAGAATACCAAAGATGGGTAAATTTTTATTTAATCAAGGAAGAGTAAAATAGAGTTGGCTACTGGTAGATAACAACTCAGTCGTTGCAGTTACAATAGATTCTGGTTATATTTTGATGGAAGTTTTGGCATAGAAATTTTGAAGTTTGGCTGATGCATCAACCATTTTCAATGGGTAGGATGAATAAGAAGATTCTTCGAGGATCAACTATTGTAACAAATTTTTGAAATGTCACAAGGCGGTCCAAATGACTGATGACATGTGTATTTCTGGCCCAATTCTTCTTTGCTCCTTCATTCTCTATAAGAAGGATTTCAAGGCCAGAAGTACGAGTTAGGAAGTTAGATAATTTTGGTCAATTCTAGGTGAAGTTGCAGAGAAATTGTAAAGCCTGATGTTTTTAGTGAAATGCAATTTAGGTTTTGGGTCTTTCTGTAGTAGGTTTTGAACTTGTAGGAATTTGATGTTTTATGACAATACAGGTAGTTGAATTGAAATGAATTATTTCAAACTCATGTCTCTCCATTGTATAAGCATATCCGAATTTTGAATAAAATGATCAAGGTTTGTTTTGTTCATCTCACTGTTGTGGTGTATATGATTCTCATTTTAGCTTTAATTCAAAGAATTAATTAAAATGCTTGAATAGGATCATAGGTGGATATGTTTTATATAAGGATTTGATAAGAATATTGGGTTAGAATTCATAATGGTGATATTGTAAGGAAATATTATCAAAGATCGTACATGTTGTGTTAAATTTGTCATAAAAATTTAAATGCTTATGAATTTGACTCCTCCAATGGTATATGGCACTGATCTAGGTTGTACTTATTTGTGAGGTTCAATATTTGTTTTTCTTTACATAGAGCTTGCTACAAATTACAAATCAATGACTATTTTATACTGAGGAATGTCATTGTTGTTATCTCATGCTCCAAATAGTTGATATTATTGATGAACAACCAATTCTATTCGGTATTATCTTGTTATGTTGAGTTATTAAATGAGATTATCTGTTATTGTTAATGTTGTTTATAATATTGGTGCAGAGGTTGTAAACACATTAAGGGGATCACCCTCATGGGTCTTGCAAAGCCCAAAGTGTAGCAGGTTTTGTTAAAATCCTCGTCAGTTGGTCTAGGTCCTTTGAGCTGCCCTTGATTGGAATTGGAAAGTCCATAGGTAGATTAGGAGATCAACCTGGTTACAATAAAAACAACCAACAAAATGGCGACTCTACTAGGGATGTTAATCTAAATATTTCTGTTCAATGTGTCGGTTGTCCATTTTGCATAGATTTTTCATGGTTTTTTTGTGATTTGAAGGCCGAGCCCATGGTTTTGTGTTTTGTTTGTCCATCTCTTATGTCATTCAATAGTTTTGAGTTATTTAGTGAAGTATTTTTTGTATGTTGTTAGTACAAGAGTTCTAAAGATCTTTTAAATTCCACCAAGTGTCTCTAGATAGTTAGTGTTCCCAAGATAATTGGGTGGTGACTTTGAAGTCTCTGCACCAGGGTGCATCTTATTTGAAGATTTAATACAAATTGAAGGATATTTGGGCAAGCACGTAGAATGAAGAACACCAGGTCATTCATGAAGAATCATCCGGAACAGAAACTGGAGGGTGAACTTCCTAAAATGAAGAAGGACTAGATAAAGAAGAAACTAGAATCTAGCAATGTTGCTCCCGCATCATAGAATCCTATACACCAAGGTACAAGTAAGCCTTTACATCCTATCCCTGAGACTCTTGAACAAGTGTCTAGATATTCAAAATCAAATAGTTGTGGATTTTTTGATGCATTATTTAATACACCTATTCAAGAGGATGTAACATGTCATAATAAAGGACCTGTTAGTGTCCAATATGTTGAAAAGAGAAGAGGTAGGAGTAGAAGTCAAAGCCATCACAAATAAGGCACCAGTGATGTGCCTCCTCCTCCTGCTGAAGATGATAGAACACCTTTTTTGTCTGAACATGTGCTTGAAGAAGTAAATATGATAGACCTAAGTGATACATCAAGTTCTGATATGACTTTGCCTGACCCTGATGATGTTTTTGGAGATATTGATTCCTTAAGATGGGAGATCCAAAAAAAAGCCGAGATTAGGATGAAAAAGGATAAGGAGAGGGAAACATAATTGATGCATGTTGTAATTGAGAGGGATAGGTTAATTAGACAGTTGGCAAGAATGAAGCTCCTAAACCAAAACAAACCTGAGCCAAAAGAGGAAGGTCTTGTTTTACATGAAATTTTTTATAAGGAGATAAAGCCTGTGTATAAATATGGTCTTGTAGGTCAATTTGATGCCCAATCAAAACCTTCAGACCCAAAACCCTCCAACCCTATTAAGCCTCAACCAAGTAATCCAAACCCTAAGCCTATTCGAGACAAAGGAAAATAGAAGGCTGAGGGGATTAAGATAAATGATAGGGTGACGTCTCATCCCCCTAAAAGAGATCCCCCACTACATGTATTTGTACAAGTTTAGAGTGCCTTAGAGAAGGTTAGGAGGGAAGGTGAGGCTCTTGCAGAAGAGTTAGAGAGAACTAAGATTGAAGCTGCAAATGCATAAATGAAGAGGAAAATAAGTTTCCTAAAAATTTCAAGTGTGGATGAGGTCACACAAGCTGCAACCTCATCAGGTCACCTAGATGCCTTGAAAAATGATCCTAAAACTAGTCTAGACACTACCACAAACAACTTGGGTCCAAAGGTTTATGCAAGTTTGTAAATCTACATCAAGATGGCCCTAAGACACATAATTTGGGTTCTGGTGTTGATTCTGAGAAGACTAAAGGATTATTCGAAAGGAGACCTATACAATTGGAAAGGTATAGGCAGTTATTCTTTGATGGTATTCCAGGTTATCCAAACCCCATCCCTGATGAGCTGAGAAAAAAGATGAATATTTTTTTTGGAAACAATGTTGTGACAGTAGAGAAACATTTAAAAGCCTTCATGGATATGTTAAATGACTATGAGGTAGAGCATGAAGATGTTGTAATGAAGTTGTTTGTACAATATCTGGTGGAGGATGCAAGGGATTGGTACATAGGCTTACCGAATGCTAGTATTGGTTCATGGAATGAGTTTGAAAAGTGCTTCAAGGAACAATACGGTGATAAAACTAATGCTAGTTCCATGCTAAATGAATTCAACAACATCAAGAAGTCATTGAATGAACCTGTGACAGAATTTAACCTTAGATTTCAAAAGGCAATGTATAAGTTGTTTCAGGTTTTGAGGCTTGATGAAAATGTTTTTTTAACTACATATTTCAATTCTAAAATGGCATATCTTCTTAGAGATAAGGACCCTCAAACCATGAGAGATTCTTTCAGAGTAGTTATAAATATTGAAAGTAATAAGAGAGATTTTGGGAAATATGGTAGGAGGGAAGAAACCACACTTTTGAAAAATCCTAAAGATAAGACTGAGAAGGTTTCTACTACAAAGCCTAAGGATGATGAGAAATGAGATAAAGTCTTCAGCACTTTGAAATATATAACGTATATTATTGCCAAGCAAGAAAAGGGTATAGGGAATGAAAAGCAACAGTATAATAAAAATGACAAACCACCTAGGCTGCAAAATTATCCTTATAACACAAATTGGAAGGATGGGAAACCAATCTTGCCAAGCCAAAAGCCTAAAACTGATCAACATACACCAAACCCCCTGCAAAAGCATTCAGTAAATCTGGTAAAATATAGACCATGGTGTGAGGTGTGTGAACATCCACATGATCAAAATTACTATGGTATTTCTTAGTTGCTTGTTGCTAAAGGAATAGAGGAAAATTCTCATGAGAAAACTCCTGACTATGAGCAGGGTGATGTAGATGTTTGTATGGATTGATCATATATTGATGATGAATTACAGGGAGCTGATGTGGATAATCAAAGACAAAGAAGTGAGATATATCATCAACAAGTTTTTTTTAATGAAGAAGGTGATTTTGACCATCATGCTTGCAATATGGAGCAAGCTGAAGATTCAGTATCCTTAAGGAGACCATCAGAAGATGAGATTGCATGGTTGATTGAGGAAATGGTTGCTTAGATGAGAAGTTCACTTCAGCTAAGAAATAGAACTGTGGGTGGTGAACAGGGTAAACCTATTGGCCTTTTTATAAAAGAGCAGAAGGACAAGAACAAGGGTGTTAAGGTGTATAGAAAAAAGGATGTCAAAACCAAAGAGGTTAAGAATGACAAGGTTTGGGAAAAAAATATTGAAACCCCAAATCCCCAAGAATATGTTACTTCATCATTGGTAAAGACCAAGGTGATTACAAAGTTTGTTGAACTTGCTCTAGAAGATAAGAAGCAAAAGAAACTTGAAGGAAATCATCAACTAGAGAGGAAAGAAAATGACGAAGTATGATTTCTGATCTTCCTAAATATACACCCTTATACATGTTTCAAGTGCTTTCTTAGGTTAAATTTTATGTACCTTTGCTTGAAATGATGAGAATAACTGAGCACAAGGAAAAGACAATAGCCTTGATTATAGGTGTTGCTAGTAATAATATTGAACAAGGTAATTGTAAAGAAGAAAAGGATGAAGATGAAAGAAAAGAGAAAGAAGTGGAGGGAATTGTGTCACAAATTCCCCCTGTGTATTTAGGGAATTCTATTAATATGTGTCTTAAAAATAGAAACCCCTTTTTCTTAAGTGTTGATATGAATGGGAAAACTTTGAGAAATTGTATGATAGATTCAGGGGCATCCAATAATGTTATGCCGATCAAAATTCATGGAGGCTATGGGTTTGACAATAGATACTACTCAAGGTAAATGCTATGCATTAGATTTAAGAGAAGTGCCAATTATTGGGACTATTAAAGCATTGCCTTATAAATTGACTCAGTATCCTGAGAAGCTTTTAGCCATGACTGTATTAGTTGCAGATATCCCACCTCATTTCAGGATGCTTTTGTCAAGAAAGTGGAGCGCATCAATGGGAGGTAACATGCAGTGTGATCTATCATTTGCTACTTTCTACATTGATGGTAAGGATGTCAATATTGAAAGAGAGTCAAAAGTGTCTCATATGATTGAGCATGACCCGACTGAGAATATGACATGTTTTACTGATAGTGGCATAAATGAATTCAGGGTTGAGGAATCCCCTAGCAATTATGATAAACCTACTACACTGATTGATACAAAATTAAAACAATTGTCAGAGTCTGATGACTTGTGTACCATGTACTTTGATGGTGCAAGTTCAAAAGAAGGATCTGGTGTAGGGGTTTTGTTACGATCTCCAAGTGGAAGGACATTTAGGTTCTCTTTCACTCTGTTATTTGAATGCACAAATAATGTGGCAAAGTATGAGGCCCTGTTATTGGGGCTAAGATTGGCCGAAAAACATGGGATCAAGAAGCTCCAGGTAATTGGAGATTCTAAGCTTGTGGTTTCCCAAGTTAGATCCAGGTATGTATCAAAAAATAAAAGTTTGAAATAGTACAAGAATGTTGTTTGGGATGAATTAGAAAACTTTGATGCATTTGGAATAGGTTGGATGGAGAGAGGCCACAACAAGGTGGTAGATTTATTAGCGAATATTGCATTAAAGCTAGATGATATGACTTATGCAAGAATTTTAAAGGTTGAAGTGCAAACCAAACCATCTATCCCTAATAATATCCAAAACCAACAAGTTTTTGATAGTGATGATGATATACTGAGGTTATTAAATTATGTGGATGAATATGAAAGTCAAGAAATTGACTTTAGAGAATTTGTTGAGAAAATTGATGGTAAAGATACTGTGTTTGGTAATGAAGTCATTCAGTTAAAGACAAATACAATTCCTAAAGGTTTAGTTGTACTTGAAAGAGTGTTTGATAATCAGGATAGGACAAAGGCTAATTGCGCTGCTTCCCATCCTGATGACTTGGAGGAGATAAACCTTGGAATAGAGGCATCACCAAAAAATATGTATATTGGAAAGAAATTGTCACCAAGGGTGAGAAGGATGCGAATTGATTTATTAAGGAATTTCATACATGTGTTTGCATGGTCTTATGATGATCTTAAGGCATATAGGGAGGATTTATTTCAACATGAAATTCCTTTGAGTGATGATGCTAAGACATTTAGGAAAAAGAAAAGGCCTATTAATCCTACCTTGGCCCCTAAAATGCAAGAATAATTAATGAAGTTAAGAGATGCAGGGATCATCAAGCCAATCAGACATTCATCCTGTGTCAAATTTGGTGCCTATGAGAAAGAAAAATGGAGACATTAGGTCATGTGTGGATTTCAGAGAATTGAATGTGTCTTCATTGAAAGACAACTAGCCATTACTGAACATGGAAGCCATGTTGCAGAGGGTGACAGGTTGTGATTTAATGTCTATGATGGATGGGTTCTCTGGCTACAATCAACTCATGTTCAAGGAATTTGAGCAGTTTAAGAAAAAATTCACTACACCCTGGGGAACTTATGTCTATGTGAGAATGCCTTTGCTCTAACAAATGCAGGGGCTACTTTTCAGAGAGCCATGGATGTGGCATTTTCAGATTTCATTAACTTGTTTTTAGTGATTTACCATGATGATTTGACAAATTATTCCAAGAAAGAAGATGATCATTATGAACATCTAGAGAAGGTATTTAGCAGGGCACTGGAGTATGGTATTTCCTTGAATCCGAAGAAGTGTGCTTTTGGGGTAAGGGAAGGAAAATTGTTAGGACATATTGTTTCCACACAATTGCAGCTGTGTTGTTTCAAAAGAATGCAGAAGGTTTTGAACAGCCTATAGCCTTTTTCAGTAAATCTTTATAGGCTACAGAACTCAAATATGATATAAATGAAAAATAGGCATATGCATTGGTAAAAGCAGTAAAGGCTTTCAGGACTTATTTGATGGGAGCTACTATAATTGCCTATGTACCCAATGTTGTTGTGAAGGACATTTTAACATAGTAGGAAGTGTCAGGAAGAAGGTGTAGAAGGATCAATAGGATCTTAGAGTTCAACATTGAAATCCATATTACCAAGCTAGTGAGAGGACAAGGATTGGCCAAGCTTATGGCCCAAAGTAATCTGGAAGAAAATCAGATAAATTTGCTTGAAGAAGAGAATAGATCACACATATGTGATATGGAACATTCAGAATGGTATAAGGATGTGATCTATTATCTACAAAAGATGAAATGTCCTGATAATTTGAGTTAAAATGAAAAGAGGACATTGAAGTTACATGCTATCAAATATGTTATCATAATTGGAAAGCTCTAGTGGAGAAATGGAGAAGGTGTCATGTTGAAGTGTGTTGACCAAGATCAAGCACAAGGACTCTTGAATGAGATGCATAGTGGAGTTTGTGGAGGGTATTATATGGCCAAAACAACTGCACACAAGGTAATGAGGGCTGGATTTTGGTGGCCTACTATTTTTAAGGATGCACACCAATTAGTGAAGACATGTGATTCCTGTCAACGTTTCTCTAGTAAGTTGATTTTTTTTGGTAACTTATCCCTCAAACCAGTTGCAGTACAATCTCCATTCCAACAATGGCGTATTGATTTTGTAGGAGAAATAGCATGTAAATCTAGTGGATTCCATTCATGGATATTGGTGGCTACTGATTATTTTACCAAGTGGGTGGAAGCAATTCCATCAAAGAAAGCAACTAGTAAGGTGGTAATTAACTTCTTGATGAACAATATATTGACTAGGTTTGGGTGTCCAGAAATAATTGTGTCAGATAATGCAATGTGTTTCAGATTTGAGGAATACACAAAATTCTATGAAAAACATGACATCCAAATTTCTTACTCATCACCATATCACCCATAGGGAAATGGACAAGAAGAATCAAGCAATAAAAGCTTGATGAAGATCATTAAGAGAATCCTAGATCAAAGTAAGAAGGCATGGGATTCTAAATTGAGATTAGCAGTCTGGGCAGATAAGGTAACTGTGAAAAAAGAAATAGGTTGTGCTCCATTTGACTTAGTTTATGGGATAAATGCAAGGTTGCCCCAGAATAACCTGATGGAAATAAGTTTGTCCAGATGTATGATGATGAAATGCAATTGAGAGTGGAAGGTCTCATAAAATTAGATGAAACCAGGAGGGAATCTCAAATGAAAAATGAGAAATTGCAATTGCAAGTAAAAAAATTGTATGATAAAAGGGCAACTGCAAGGAGCTTCCAAGATGGAGATTTGGTCTTAATGTGGAACTCCATATTGGAAGATAAAGTAAAACATGGAAAATTTGATGCAATCTGGTTGGGTCTATTTTTGATAAACAGTAAGTGGGGTGAAGATTCATACTTCCTCCAAGATATGATAGGAGACATTCTTGAATTGCCAGTTCATGGAAAGTTCTTGAAATTGTACTTCAATTGAAGTATTGTTTTCCATGGATAGTAGTGTAGGTTTGTATATATGTTAGCTGTAGGTTTCTTTCCTGCTGGGTTGTTTTGTTTGGACAATCCTTTTTGGTCATCTCTACAATTGGTTTGCTCAACCTGAGATTCTAAATTCTTGATTCATTCCAGTGGAATTAATGTCCCCAATTGGAGCCACTGATGGAACTTCAATTTTTTTCTCTTTGAATTCCATTTTCATCTTGCCCTTGTCCTGGTCTTTCGTATTGTTTGGGAAAAACCTAAGGTTGGGGTTTTTATTTTTGTCTTCATGAAAATCCTAGTGTCTTATGTTACGCCTTGGGTGGGATCTATTTGGCCATTACATTTTTTGAAGTGGGTTTTAAAAAAACTTATGCCCCATCGCTTCATCTAAGCCGGGCCCCTTTCTAATTTATTGTTTTAATTCTTTCACCTGATTTTATTATTCCCTAAGTCTAGGTTGGCCCATGCCCCCACGTTTAAAAAAGACTTAAGCCATTGTTTGTCGTCAGCCTAGGCGATGTCCCCTTGTTCCTTTAATAAATGTTTTATATTTTGTAGGGAACAATTTTCAGTGACCATCAATCAACCATCGCTTGATCTCAGCCCTTCCCCACAATCTTGTGATGAACCCACCACAGAGTCTCAAGTGATTGCGATATCACGGGTGAGCGCCACGTGTCTCATCTGGTGATGCTGAAGAGATGATGAAAATGCTTTAATATATCTATCAGGTTTTAATATGCTATATGGCGAGTTACTAAAGTGGCTACGAGATGTGAATGCTCCAAATCAACGGAGATGTTATAATCTTGATGGAAAATTTGCTCAATTGTTAATTACAACGCTGGCAACTTTGTTGAATGAACACAATTACCAATGGTGGAGATCAACAGTTGCCTGCCATTGCATGATCAGAAGTTGTGAGGTTTTTATCGATCACAATATCACGGGCGGGCGCCACATGGATTTCCTTGGTGATGCATAGTATGGTGGGCCCTTAGTGCCATGATGGAGATTGTGTTAGCTTGTTTTAAAGGTAGTCATATGATGATCTGACAGAAGTGAAGGATCGACGGTTGGAATTTGAATTTGTATCAAATATGATTGGAGTCGTTGGCACGACATGCAAGTAAGCTTTAATGATGGACGAGTCATCTACTCGCATAATTTGATAGAAATAAAGTAACCATCTCTTGCCCTAGTGTATCACAAAGTATTCAAACATATTTGTAGAGCCTTCTCAAAGCCAAGGATGAAGTTACGAGTTGTCACAGCGAAGGATTTGGGTTTCTGCAAATCACAAAACCGTGAGTTAATTTTTGTACTTCTTGGGTAATTTGATTGAGAATTTGGGGAAATTTGTGGTGTGCTTTGTTGGCACTCTCAAATTTTGCAAATTTGAGATGCCCATTTTGAGAAAATTTTCCTTTGCACTTTTAGAAGTGCACTTGAGGGGTCAGTTTGAATGACCCACTTTGGAAAATCAGAACTTGAGGCATGCTGTTTTCCAAGTAAAACCCATTTGTAGACATGTTTGATTGACATATGTGAACGTGTGTGTCAATTTTTAGCCTCCCATGATAGGTTTTGTCAGGGTTTTGAAAAGTGAAGTTGGAGGGGTTTTGCACTGTTATGCTGTTTGCAGATTTGTCAGTTTGCGAAACAGCCTCCTGTTTGAGCTTGGATTTCGTAACTAGTTGACTGTTATGTCAAAATGAATGTTGTTCTGTGTTCTCCATACCTAAATGATCTCAGATGTCATTTTGCAGAACTTCGTGATCTGATTTGCTATTTTTAGTAGATCAAAACCAAATGCAGTTTGTTCTGTTTTGCAGTTGCATTCCTGATAGCCTTTCTGAGTGGTCAATTTTGATCGTTAATATCTTTCGATCGGTGATGTTTCAAAGTAATTCGTTTTGCACACATGCTCAGGGTATCTTAATGTTCCACTGTATCTAATGGCAGCACGTCAGGGGTTGATTTGTTACGTTTACAAATTAGCAGTCCGGTGTGTTTTAATTGGTGCAGAACAACTACTGTTTCAAAAAAGTTTAATCGGGCAACTTGGCCGATTAATATCCGGTTACTCGTAATTGATTTCTCTGAGCCACCTTTCACACTATACTGATGGATCAAATGACTATGTGCTTGCAATTTTTTGAGGTCTCATGAGGTTGTTTTCCCAATTTTCAAGATCGATTCTTGAAGCAACTTGGCCTATTTTGACCATTTTTCAAATGTGCCAGAAAATAGTTTCTAATGAAGACCCAGATCGTTTTTCAACTTCTAAGCTATTCAAAAGGCAGTGTCGAATCATTTGAACATGAAACTTGTTTGAAAACGAAATTTTTTTAGTCAAGCCACTTGGGGCCCGACATGCTTTGCACTGTTATGATGTTGTAAATGTTGCACTTGGGTTGTTAGTAGACAGAGCTATAAAATTTTAATCTTGTTCAATTGCTTGAACATTTATGTGATTCTGGAATAGAAAATCTCTTATACAAGCTAATAATTGGGTTTCCATCAAACAAAAGAGATTTCTTAAGAGGTCGGGAATGGGCTAGCTATGGACTAAACAAGTGTATAGCTGTGAGGTTATAGAACCAATTGACAAAGGAGAATTTGGCTTTGTAATGCTTGTGTTTCATAAGTTTGAAAAGAGGAAGTATTGTGGACACCATTGTTGGAGGAGAATGCTATGGGGCTATGGTTAAAAGTCTTTAGAGACTTTCAGGCAAATGCAATAAAGGGAGAAATCCACGCATTGCAATGGGGAAGGATGCGGCCAAGTGAAGGGGACCACATACAGCCCGCAGGAAATGAAGGCAGAGTGAAGACCAGCGTAGGGGAGAGGCGACCAGCAACCAGCAGGGGTGCGAGTTGCAACTGATAGGTGAAGACCATTGCACATACCAGGAGATAGCCCGTAGAGCAGGCAAGGTGAATCCGCTGCCAAATTGAGGGGCCCGCGCCGAACAAGGAAACACAAAGTCCGCGGCCATTGTGTAGAGGACCATGCGCCAATGGAGGAGGGTGCCAGTAGGCAGGGAAAAGTGGAGATCATGGACTAGAAATCCCGCACCACCAGATGGAGAGGGAAGCCATGCAATGATGGAGGAGCCCATGACCTA
This sequence comes from Sequoiadendron giganteum, assembly GCA_007115665.2. Lineage (NCBI taxonomy): Eukaryota > Viridiplantae > Streptophyta > Pinopsida > Cupressales > Cupressaceae > Sequoiadendron > Sequoiadendron giganteum. The sequence goes on along the minus strand of CM021102.1, from coordinate 135,510,916 downwards.
CAAGTGAAGGAGAGCCTGTAGCCACCGGTGAACACAACTGCCAAATTAATGAGCCCATACCTAGCAAGGACACGCTAGGAGGAGAGCACGGGAGTAAGCTCACACCAGGTGTGGAAAGCCCATGGCTAGGTGAGATGAGACACAATACAGGGTGCCAGGACAGTGGGAGAGGCCCGCACCAATGCTAAGAGAGGCCCATCGACTAGGCTATAGGGAACGTGTGTTTTGAAGAGGATTGGCCACCATCATCAACTGAAGAATGTTTTATCAGAGGTGAAATTTCAAATGAATCAGGGCAACAAATGAACAACGGAAGCAGAAAAAGATCCAATGGTGGAGATTTAGGGTGCATCTGCAGCGAAATCTAAGCCATTTCCCGTGATTTCGCAATCCTGAACTGCTCATGGGATGCTCATTGTGGGATGGCGGGGAGGAAGGAGTAATAAACATTTAAAAATTAAATGCTTTGGTAGTGCGGGCAAATGTATTAAATGGAGGGACCCACGTTTCTTTTCTCTCGGGTGTGAAGTTTTAAAATTTTGGGGAAGATGAAAGTTGAAGCAAATCAAATGGAGAGAATTTCGGGTTGAATGTAGCCAATTTTCCACCTTTGCCCACCAAATCACAATCGGGAGATGCTCACGAAATATGGATTGCGGGATGGCGGGGAGAGATAGAAGAAACAATAAAAAACATTTAAAATTTAAATTTTTCCCTAAGGTTCGGTAAATTAAATTTTAGGCAGTGGGCCTGAAGCATTACATTTTAATGCTTTTAGTATTTGTAAATGGGGTTTTATTTTGCAAGGGTAAAATTGATAAAACTTGGTGAGCCCGGTGAAAGTTTTAAAAAGGGGTGGGGCCCATTTATTTTCCTCGGATAAGGCTTTTAAAACAATTTTAAATGACATATGAGCAAATTTAAGGCACGGGGGAAGTAATTTACAAGTTTGTTCATTTTGTTTCTAAAATGAAGCAATGTTTCAAATAGGAAATTTGAAACATTATATTGCAGCATAGGGTGAATAAAGTTAAAATATTCTACATTTTACTGTGCCCGGGTAAAATGTAAAATGGTAATGACTTTGTGCTGCTGGGTGAAATATCAAATGTAAATACTTTGCTGCCGGGTAAAGTATTAAAATACTTTGCATAGAAATTAATGTAAAATATGGATACTTTATTTACTGATTGTGAGTAAAGTAAAAGCAGCAATAAGTAAATACATAATGGGAAAATGTAGCAAAGAGGGGAAAACAGAAAACAACAGATAAGAGGATTTTCATGGGGATGAAGAGTTTTTCTTTCTGCTACAAATAATGAGTAGAGTGGACACATGGGCAGTTTTCTGTTGAAGAACGAATTGGGCACATGTTGTTTTGAAAACAGAATCAAGTTTGTTACAGGGAAATGGAGAGAATATTTTGCAGATCACTATTCAATAGTGGAGATGCTTCCAGATGGATGTTTCTGTTTGGATTTAGGGTTTCTCCTGGAATCTCTTCTCCTCTTCTTATTCTTTTCTTCTCTCATTGTAAAAAAGGGTGGGCAAGTTAGCAAGTTAGGTTAGCAAGTAAGCTAGTCGAAATTTTGGTGTGGAGCTACATAAAAATTGTAAAATTTGTAGTTACAGAGGCAATGCAAGTGGTTTTTGTGTCATTTTATTGTAGATTTTGAGTTTATTGGGATTTAGTGTTTCATAACAGTACTGGCATTTGAGTTTAACTGACAAATCCAAGCTCATGTCTCTCCTATGTGCAAATGTATTCAAATTTTGAATGAAGTAATCAAGGGTTATTCTGTTCTTCTCACTGTTGTGGTGTGTGCAATTCTAGTTTTAGCATTAATTCAAAGAATTAATTAAACTGCTTAATGAGATTATAGATTGATATGTTCTGTACAAGGATTGGGTAAGAAGTATTGAGCTGAGATACAAATTGGTGATACTGTAAGGCAGTATGATTAGAGATATTACATGTTATGTGTTGAAATCTGCTATGAACCATTAGGTATTGGTGAATTTGACTCCTCTAATGGATATGGCACTGGTCTGATTCGCATCTGTTCTCTGTGATGCAGTGTTTTGTTTGTGTTCACATGGGGCTTGCTACCACCATTTTAAAACTAATGATTTATCTTTCACCATGAAATTGTTGTGTTGTAACACAGCTCACGCTCCAAGTGGTTGATATTACTAATGAATAGCCAATTCATTTTAGTTCTATCCCATTCTGTTGAGCTATTAAGTGAGATTATCTATTTTTTCAAAGTTAATGATTGTTTATGATTTTTGTTGTAGAAGTTGTAAACTCATTACTAGGATCACCCTCCTGGGTCTTGCAGAGCCCAAAGTGTAGGAGGTTATTGTTAAAAAATCCTCATTAGTTGGTCCAGGTCCTCTGAGCTGCCCTTGATTGGAAATTTGGAAATTCCATAGGTAGATTAGGAGACAAACCTAGTTTACATCATAAAAAACAACCAACATGCTTGTCGGAGAGTTTGATAATTGTTCTTGGGGCTATAGGATAGTTGAATTGTGAGATGTTGCAAGGTTATGTTCTGTAATTTCATTTTTTGTTTAGCCCTGGCTTATTTAAAGATTTGAAATATCAAGGAAGCCCTAATTTACCAAAGATGGCACCGCCAAAGCAGCATTTTGTCCAAGTCAACTATTTACAAAAAAAAATATATGATGACTTCCTAGATCAATTTTCCTCATCAACTAATGATAGGAAGAATGGGTTGGTCTTGATGCATGGAAGAACCCTGGGGGAAGGATTGGTATGTAACTGTTCCAACATTGTCGATGCTAGGGTTCCCATGATAGGTTTGGAGATATTTAGATTGTGGTAAGGGCAGATGAATTTTCCCCACCCTTTCTCGAATGGTTGGAGGTATGACATGGGGACGCTGGTGATACCAAATATATTCCCTAACGTGGATTTGCTGAAGGTGGTGGTTGCACGTTATGACCCTGTTACACGGGTGATTAGAGATAATGATGGAGGGGTTATGCTAAGCATCAATAAGGAAGAATTTCAATAGGTTTTGGACTTGAGTGATCCTAGCCTATTCTTGGTTCATGTTGATCTTGAGGAGATGAAACAGGAGCATGCAAAATCAAAGTCACTTTTTAGGGTTAAGTTGCTCCCACCTCATCTAGAAAGGGCAGGAGGTTCAAAGTTTAATATTAGCCCTAGTGACCAAGAGACTTTCAAGCTAAACTATTTTTCCAATCATTTCTTGGCCACTTTTTACTCATTGTGCCTGATTTTGGGTTTTAACCCTAATACGATGATGCCAATTGCTTATATGTTTATGGGGGTGCAAATAAAACACCCTAATTTCTTGGTAATCTATGACTTTGCTTCCTTTTTGGTTGAAAGGATACATGAAGGGCTATTAAAGTTGCAGCAAAAGGATGCAGGTACTCCATTATTCTGGTATTCCATGTTGATGTACATGTTTGTGTACAAGAATGCTGATTTCTTTTCTGAGAAGATGGAATTAAGACAAGTGGTTAATGGAGAAAGATTGTCGGTGCAAGCATGAATTATAGACATATATTATAATAGGGAGAGTGTCATTTTTGTGTAGTTTCATAGTTGTTTTGCTTCCAAATTGAGGGTTAGGTTGATGGTAAATGTACCTAGAATCCCTGCGGACTTACATGATTTCCTCAGACAAAAGGGATGGAAGCCAGAATTGAAGGTTTTACATAACTAGGGTGATATCATTCCATACCCAGTCAACACTGTCTTGAGAGTATATGGCTTCCAAGGAACCCCACATATCCTGCCATACAATGTGCCACCGAGAGTACGATTTGTAGAACTTATGTGGCAGATTGGTTGTATCCATGAGGACAACCTTATAGGGAAAGGTAAAGGAACCTTTTTCCCTTATTACACTGTGGTGTCAGACTTTGTGTTTTCTAAGGGAGGTTGGGTCCACTTTGGGAATTTTTTTGATGATTATCATCTGAGGTGTGGTCCCAAATGACAACATGATCCTGAGGGCTTCTTTTCTCTTTTTAGACAACGGATAAAAGGTGGTAATTTTGTGCATGAATTCAACTTTCCTGAAGACTTGATTAGAAATGAGTTTGATCTGAATAAGCAGGAGTTGAGCAAGGAGAAATGGATAGCTTATGAAAAGCTATTAGCCTTTGTGCATAAAATGGATCCTAACTATGATCCTATAATGGATTTTACTCCATTTCACAAGAAAAATGACTTTTTGATGGACAATTTCAAGGAGATTATGGGCATCTTAATGACCAAGAAGATAAACTTGGAGTTAGATCAAGGTATATAGGAGCAAGATGCTAGGAAAAGTTAAAAAAGGCTAGCCTATCAACCTATAGAGAAGTGGCCTATCTATAGAAGAAAAAGGAATGACAGTAGTGATGAGGATGAGGAGGATAAAAATGGAAAAGAAGTCATGAAAGTGCCAACACAGTCAGGTCCAAGGTTCAAGGCTCCTGGGGCCATCAAAATTATTGATTTGGACTCATCACCAAAAGATATCCCTTCACCACCACCATCAAAGCCAATCCCTAAGAGGCAAAGGATTGAGAAAGTACAACAGGATATGATGGATGAAATTGTTGTAACATATCAGGTTATGCAGGTTGGTATGCCTTCTCCTCCCAGGCTAGCTAAGTTGGTCTTGTCTAATTTGGATATGAAAGGAAAGTGTGTGAAAAATGCCAAGATGGAGGCATGTAAGGCCTTTTTGGATGATGATGCATTCGTCAAGACTCATGTTTTCTTGCAATTAGTATGGAGAATGAGACTAGATGAGTATCAGGATAAATGCAAGAGGAGAAGAGAGTTGAGGCCTGATAGATCAAACTAGGAGAATGATGATGAAGTGAAGGCTAAATTGATGGAAGAGTTTAAAAAAATCACTCCTGAGGAAGGGAGAAAATAGGTGACTCGGGCTAGAGTATTGATTTTTCTTGAATGGGACATAGTTGATGCAGTAGCATTTAATGCTATTTTAAAGTCTAATCATCCCTTGCAGAATTCTAAGGAAGAGGTTAAGGTAGCATTGCAAGATTCTGCATTTAGTGAAGAATATGAGACCCTAGCAATTTGGGCTTTGGCTCCTCAGGGTAGAAAACCTAATGTTACTGACATTAACCCAAACCTAAGGGGAGGGTTAGTAATAAAGAGAGCCTTAGAAACCTCAACCACAAAGGCTACTAACTTAACTGTGAATGTGACCAAATTGTCCCAAAATATTGTTGAGAGGGAAGAGGCTAAAAAGAAGAGCCTAATGGAGAAGTATAACTTCATAATTGGAGAGTACAACAAGGTGTAGCAAAGGAATGTTGAGCAGTCAAACTGAGGTGGATAGGTTAAAATACAGGTAGATTGGGGAGACCTCAAGTGCTCTAGGTATTATGACATTACCTTCCACATCATGATCAGTGCCTCCTGCTTCTCCAATTGTTTCTACACTAGGGTCTCCCATCCAAACTCTTTCCCTCAGTCCTGCATTAGAGCCAATTGAGCAAGAAGTTGAATACTATGTTGACCCTATAAAGAAGTAGCTAATGCAAAAGATTATAGAGTTATAGGAAGCTTTGAAGGCAAGTGAAGAGGGAGCACTTGTAAAGTAGGGTGAGATTGTTGACACAGTTTTGAGGCATCTAAATGAAAAGGTTGATGATAGATTGTCATCAGTATATTCTTTGTATTCTTTATTATTGAATGCAATAAAGAGTATTAACAGGGATCAGGAGGTAGTTTTACCCTTAATTGAAAAATGGAGCCCTAGGGCAAGTGATTTAGACATAATGTATAAAGCCTCAAGGTTTGATACAAATAATAGGCCCCAATAATTAAGGCCTACTCAAGTGTTAGTTAAGTAATTGCAAGGTTTTTAGGCCTTACCAGATGACTTGAGTAGGAAGATTAGAGAGTTAGTGAAGAACTTTGATGATTGGAGTGACACGTTGTTACCTGATATAACTGATAAGTAAGGAAATGTTAAATTAGTTCAATAGTGGAGGGATATAACGAATGAGGTCATCAATGCACAAATTAAATTAATTTGTGATGACTCAGATTATGATTTGTGGGTGAGCTGTATAGACAAGATCATTAGCACCAGCTCATTTTTTGAATCTTTTGAGAAAGAAGAAAATCAGGAGGCAGTTAAGTACACACCTCATAATGCTAAGGTGAATGAGGCAGTTGGTTTTGATTGGCCAGTTGATGAAGAATACCAGAGATGGGTAAATGTTTATTTAATTGAGGAAGAGTAAAATAGAGTTGGCTACTAGCAGTTAGCAACTCAACCGTTGCAGTTACAACAAATTTCGGTTATGTTTTGATGGTAGTTTTGGCACATAAATTTTGAAGTTTGGCTGATGCATCAACCATTTTCAGAGGGTCGGATGAACAAGAAGATTCTTCAAGGTTCAGCTGTTGTAACAAAATTTTGAAATGTCACAGGGTAGTCCAAATGATTGATGACATGTGTATTTCTGGCCCGATGCTTGTTTTCTCCTTCATTCTCTATAAGAAGGATTTCAAGGCCAAAAGTACGGGTTAGCAAGTTAGATAATTTTGGTCAAGTTTAGGTGAAGTTGTAGAGAAATTGTAAAGCCTGATGGTTTTAGTGAAATGCAATTTAGGTTTTGGGTCATTTTTTAGTAGGTTTTGAACTCATAGGAATTTGATGTTTTTTGACAGTATAGGTAGTTGAATTGAAATGAATTATTTTGAACTCATGTCTCTCCATTGTATAAGCATATCCAAATTTTGAATAAAATGATCAAGGGTTGTTTCGTTCATCTCACTGTTGTGGTGTGTATGATTCTCATTTTAGCTTTAATTCAAAGAATTAATTAAAATGCTTGAATAGGATCATAGGTGGATATGTTTTATATAAGGATTTGATAAGTAGTATTGGGTTAGAATACATAATGGTGATATTGTAAGGAAATATTATCAGAGATCCTACATGTTATGTGTTAAATCTGTCATAAACCTTTAAATGCTTATGAATTTGACTCCTCCAATGGTATATGGCACTGATCTAGGTTGTACTTATTTGTGAGGTTCAATATTTGTTTTTCTTTACTTAGAGCTTGCTACAAATTGCAAATCAATGACTATTTTATACTGAGGAATGTTGTTGTAGTTATCTCATGCTCCAAATAGTTGAAATTATTGATGAACAACCAATTCTATTCGCTATTATCCTGTTATGTTGAGCTATTAAATGAGATTATATGTTGTTGTTAATGTAGTTTATAATATTGGTGCAGAGGTTGTAAACACATTAAGGGGATCACCCTCCTAGGTCTTGCAGAGCCCAAAATGTAGGAGGTTTTGTTAAAATCCTCATCAGTTGGTCCAGGTCCTTCGAGCTGCCCTTGATTGGAATTGGAAATTCCATAGGTAGATTAGGAGGTCAACTTAGTTACAATAAAAACAACCAACAGTCCCATAATCAAAGTTCATTCATAAAATTGTTTGTCCCAACCATCCATTATATCATTATATCTAAAATACCTCTACCATTATACCTTACCACCAAAACTATCTCACATAAACCACAAATATTTCATCCATCATTTATTCCATATCACTATTCTTGGGAAAGCGTCATATCAAAGGAGATTCAAAGTTACTTTACTGAGATACCTTAATTCAAAAGAGGCTTCTATTGTAGTAAAAGAGGTGTACAATGATGCCCATGGTGCAAGCACTAGTGGTATTTTCCTAGTCATCATAATCTTTAGAACATTTTTTCCAAAGTTAGAATATCCAACTCAATGGTGCCTCAATGCCATTAATTATCTCCAATCATATCAAGAATGCCTCCATTAGAATCTTCAAAAGATCAAAGCTTCAAAGTTTTAGAATGTGCACCTTTAGCACTTACAATCTTAATTTGATGAATATCCCAATTGCAAAAAATATATATATATATACAAAAATAGTAAAATAGTAAAGATAAAAATTATCCTCTAGTGAAAATTTCCTTTAGTGGCACTTTGGACAACTATTTTGGTGAAAACCTACTTGAAAGTGCCATGTTTAATATATCATACTTCTCCATCTTGTAGGTCCTTATCCTTGCACTTCCCCATCCTACATTTGTGTTATTTAGTTATGTCTTCCATCCAATACATTTTGGATCTTGTTATACATTATGAGCAAGTGACTACATCCTATTTCATGAATAATTATTGGTCTATGCCTTCTATCTCGCTTGGTGACTAGTATACCTTCAATAGTCAATAAGTTGCATGCATTTTCCATACATCCATCAATAAAACACAAGCAAACATCCAAACATAGACGTGCTTCAAACCATAAATCATCACACGTGAAACATGCACTTTTAAAATAAAACCTTAGAATTCTATGTCAACTTTGATAACATATAATCAAAGCCATCTTTTTCCATCATAACATTTCCTTATCACCTATCACTTGTCTTATATGGGATGCTTCCTTCCCTAAACCAGAGATTTTTCTTATACATGGTATGTTTCCTTCTTGAAACTAGACATTATCCAATCCATCCTTTAGTCCTCTCCATACATTGGCATAAGATAACACTGATGTGTGTTTATTGTCAATTGCATCTTTTTCTTTGGTTTATCTTTTTGATGTTTTGAGCTGTACTTTTATTTTATCTTTTGACCCATATTATTCCTACTCATGGTCACCATAATCATTTCAAATCATGGTGTGCTTTGAATGGTATAAATTGGGCCAAGGTATTTTGTTTTTTGTGTGCCATGTTTGATGGTTGTCTCATCACATATCCACTAAGAGCATCAGACATCTTGTGAGTGTTGGGGCATCCTATTATTTTTTGTTTTCTTGAGATTCAGTTAATGTACTGGATACATTGTCACCTTGGTCTTATATAATTTAGTGCGTAGTGCCCATTCCTATATCAAATAAAGGTCACTAAAGCCAAATTCAACATAACACACCATCACCATTTCATCCATTATTTTGTTTCTTTTATATATTTTTCTTCATTTTCTATTTTTCATTTAACATTCTTCTTCTTCTTCTTCTTTTGAGAGATAAGAATGCAATTTATGCATAGATAATCTCTCGAGGGGGAATCAATCATCTAAATTTTCTAATTTCCATTTCTCACCCAACCAAGGCATGCCATCATCTTCATCTTCTCTTATTTTTCTTCTCAACACTTTTAATTTTTTTTGAAACAATATCCCTTCAAATATTGCTTCAAAGAAGGGCAAAATGTAGACATTTAAAATATTCATCTAATCATCAAATCCTTTTTATCGTCATTTATTATCATCATCACATTAATTATTCAGTAGTCATCATTAATTTATTTTCATTTACCACATGTTATTATTTATTAATTGAAATTATTTAATAATTCTCATTCTTATCTATTTAATTAAAAAATATGTTATTAATTAACTAAATGTGAGTTAGTTCCTATTTTGAAATCATTTATATTTCCAACTCTTCAATCTTCATTAGTCAACTCAATATCCATTTAGAAAACTCAATCTTATCTCATTAGCTAACTCTTCTCTACTTAAGAAACATCTTCCTTTTCCCTTAGTTAACTTAGTTTGCAAATGAAAAGTTTGTGTGCACAATTATCCATCATTTTTCAAGGTTATCTTTCTTTGGTCTCAAAATAATAAAATTCTAATTTGTAGTTTAGACGGGAACCCAACCTCTTTAGTTAACTTAGGTCATCATCTTCATTCTCATCCTTATCTCACTCACAAGACTATGAATAAAATCATTTTCTTCAACATTTCAAGGAATTCTGAAGGGAGAAAAGGGGACAGTGCAGAATACCTCCCTAACACTAATACAATAGAGGAGAGGAGCAAAAACAAGTTCTAAAGCTTCTTAAAGACTTTTGAGATGAATACATACAACATAAAAGAGATAACAAAAAAAATAGCATTCACAAATTGACAAAAGTATTTATGTGGGAAAACCTTTTTAGGTAAAAAACCCACCACACCAAGCAAAGACAATTTGTATTACATTAATAAACAAATTACATACAAAGTTCAGTCTTCACTCTCTGATAATCAGCTCACAACAACACACAAATTTCACCCACTTTTACAATGCTCATAACATACAATGAATTACTATCAACCTTGACTTAGCTTACAACCACTGTCTCATCTCTCAACCTATGATTGATTTACATACATAATATATTCGATTGTACAAGTCTTACATTGCATTTACACTTTCCAACCAATCCCATGACTTGCTCCATGCGGCAATGTCCATTGAAAAAAGTAACTGATCTGCACAAATTGCATCAAGCCACCCAGGTAATGAATTCATGCCTTAATCGGGTTCTGTTTCCAGCTAGAAATCGGTCTGCAATAACTGTATTTTACAATTTTGGCTTTTAGCCAATCGAATTGCTGACATTGAGCCACATGTTAGCCTTTCATTCACCTACCCTTCTGAATTTCTGGTCCAGCTTAGTCAAGCTCAGTTGACCGAGCTCATTCTTACTTCCGTTGTGCCACCGTCAAGCTTGTTCTACCCTATTGCATTAGGGCGGTGAGCCCACTCGAATCACTCTCAGCCTCTCCAATACTACCACCGAGCTCTCCAAGACTCCTCATGGTGTAGCGATGATGACCAGGTAGAATGCAAGAGGTCATGTCGCGCTACCGGACCCTAACCACCAGACTTTCATGGCAAGGTGGTGACCGCTTGCCTAGACTGCTAATGGTCAACTGTGCTAACGCGGAGGCCGACAGGCCACCCCGCAGTAGGGTGGTGACCACCCTGGCAAGCCATCGATGGTCAACCATGCTACCGTGGAGGTTGCCAGGCCGCCCCACGGTAGGGCGGTGATCGCCCTGGCAAACCGCTTGAAGTCACACCACGGCCACCGCAGTGACCCAGATCACCACCCACGGTACAGCGGTAGCCAATGTGACAGACAACGAACTGCCTACCGTGACCACCATGGTGAGGGAAAACATTGCGTGCGGTAAGGCAGTGACCTCTAGTCCTTCTCACCGTGGTACCGCCAAAGCATGAACAGACCACCGCGATAAAGTGGTAAGGGTAGAAATGATGCATTTTTCACCAAGTCTTTTCTAATAGAGGCACAAGACTGGAAGTTGAGACATAATTTTCCCAACAAGCTCCCACTTTCTGAAGACTTCCAGCTTACTCTAGACTTCAAAAATTACCGACGGTCATAGGCCCCAAGGCCCATCGATTTTGTACACCATCTGAACTTGTTTGTGCTTACTGGCTTCATTAATGCATCTACAACATTCTTCAAGGTGTCAACCTTTTCAAGACAGACCTTTCCATCTTCAACCATGTCCCTCATGAAGTGATATTGTACATTAATTTGCTTTGTCCTAGCATGGAAGTTCGGGTTCTTTGCCAAACAGATGGCACTCTGACTGTCACAACAAATAGTAATCTTCCCTGCATTAAAACCAATATCCGAACATAAATGACTCAACCGAACTACTTCCTTGTAGGCATGAGTGGCTGCCATGTACTCTACCTCAGTAGTGGATAAAGCAACTACAACTTATCACTTGCTCATCCAACTGACTGCTCCACCATTTAACATGAACACGTATCCACTGGTGGATCTCCTGTTGTCAATGTCACCTACACAATCAAAATCAACACATCCATGAATGTTGAGTGTTCTTTATGATGTAACCACACTTCCATGGTAACACAAAGCATACTTTGATGTCCGTTTTAAATATCTGAACACTCTCTTCATAGCATCCCAATGTGATCTTCCCGAATTTGTGATAAATCGGCTAAGAACTTCCACTGCTTGGGCAATGTTTGGTCTTGTACAAACCATCACATACATTAAACTACCAAAAAAACTTGCATACGACACCCTGGTCATGTCCTCCATCTCAGTAGCAAACTTTGGATAGTCTTCAACAGATAGTTTTGTTCCCTACATAACTAGAACAACTAGCTGCTTGCAATCATCCATACCAAATCTCTCTAGAACTGAATTGACATACTTACTCTGACTTACCCAGAGCTTTCTGCTCATTTTGTCCTTGGTTATCTCCATTCCCAGAATATACCTTACTGCGCTTAGATATTTCATTTCAAACTTTGCAGACAACTGAGATTTAAGATCAAAAATCATAGACTTGCTATTTCCTATGAACAACATATCGTCCACGTACAATGTAATAACAAGCACACAATCATTTTCAGATTTATAATAAACACAATGATCAGATTTTGATCTAAAAAATCCCATAGACAACACAAACGTGTCAAATTTAGGGTACCACATTCTAGGGGACTGCTTCAAACCATACAGAGATTTCTTTAACTTATGGACCAAATTTTGTTTACCTTTTTCAACAAAATGCTCAGGCTGGGACATATAAATTTCTTCTTCCAGCTCACCATGGAGAAATGTTGTCTTCACATCCATCTGCTCAATTTCTAAATCATGTGTAGCTACCAATGACAACAGAAATCTGATAGATGTCAGCTTTGCTATAGGGGAAAAAATCTCTCCATAATCAATTCCCTCAATGTGGGAAAATCCCTTTGCAACCAATCTTGCCTTATACTTCTCAACACTACCATCAAGAACAGTCTTCTTTTTAAATACCCACTTACAGCCAACAAGCTTTCGCCCTTTAGGCAAAGGTACCAAAACCCAAGTTTCATTCTTCTTCAATGAAACCATTTCTTCATTCATGGCTTCCAGCCAAGAATTCGAATCAGACATGCCGATTGCTTCTTTTAGATTCCTAGGCTCATCAGTGCTAGTAATGAAGGCATAGGCACAATTCGAATCTAACATTGAGAAACCATACCTTTCAGGTTGCCACTTTTCTTGTATAGATCTTCTTACTGGCTGAGGTTTTGATTCTTCATCATCAGAACTCTCAGAGCTGCTTAAGCTCTCCTCAGTTTTAGGTACACCATGCAGCTCTTCCTTTTCTGGAGTTTGAGGAATCTCAACTACATCATTCTTCTATTGTTTTTGATCTGTCTCGAGCTGTTGATCACTTATTGGAGGTTTCAGCTAACGAAAAATCACAATTCTATTGTACAAACCTTCTCAGTATCAGGGTTCCAAAGCTTGTATCCCTTCACACCAACGCCATAGCCGATGAGAATACATTTAATAGCCTTGTTATCTAGCTTTGATCTTTTCTCATTTTACACATATGCATATGCCTCACAGCCAAAAACATGAACATGTCTCAAAGAGGGCTTCTTACCAGACCATGCTTCCAAAGGTGTCTTATCAACAAAAGCAGAGCAAGGAGAACAATTTACCAGATAGCATGCTATAGCCAGATCCTCGGCCCAGAACTTCTGCTCTAGACTAGCACCGCTCAGCATACTCCTTGCATTTTCCATTAGTGTCTTGTTCAACCTTCAACAACTCCACTTTGTTGTGGAGTATAAGGCGTTATTTTATGTCTTTTAATTCCATGATCTGTGCAATACCTTTCAAAATCTGTAGAACAAAACTCACTGCCATTGTCTATCCTCAAACATTTAATTTTCCTTCCAATCTGATTCTCAACCAAAGTTTTAAATTATTTAAACCAACTAAACACTTCTGATTTACTTTTAAGAAAGTATACAAATGCCCTTCTCGAACAGTCATCAATAAAAGAAACATAATATCTAGACTTCAATAATGAAGGAACATTAACTGGACCAAACACATCAAAATGAACATAAATCAGAATGCCAAAATATTTATGAGGACATGAGTAAAATGAAACACGGTGTTGTTTTCCATAAATATAGTGTTCGCACAAATTGAACTCAAGGTTACAATCATCAAGCCCTTTTACAAGATTTTTATTCTTCATGTTTTTTAAACCTTTCTCACCTATGTGACCAAGTCTATGATGCCACAACATAGTCTTCTCTGTTGGGATTTTTACCTCCAAATCATTTGCAACCAGAGAAGTGTCTTCACCTTTCTCTATAGGGACTGGTTTACATGACTCTATAGAGGCATTGTTACATTGAATGGGACGTGCATCCAACTTATACAGAGTTCCAGTATGAACACCCTTAGCCAACACCATTGCACCTATAGCCATTTTACATCCTTTACTTGAGAAAGAAACTTCTACACCAACATCATTTAACTTACTAATAGAAAGAAGATTATGAGCCAGACCTAGTATATGCAGTACACCACCAATACCTTTGACTCTCTCGTTAGGGAACTGAATTCTAACCCTAACTTTGCCAATGATCTCTAGCGTTGAATTGCTTTCCAAGTACACCTTTCCAACATCATACTTCTCGTAGTTGCAGAACCATTCTCTGTGAGATGTCATGTGAAAAGATGCACCTAATTCAACCAACTAGACATCATCTGATGTATGAGTTGCCAAGGATGCAATGAACGCGTTTGCATCACTCTGAGAAGAGTCATTTTTTGAAGCATTCTTCTTCTTCTTCTCCTTACAATCCTTTCGGATATGACCAGGTTTCCCACAGTTCCAACATTTCACCTTGGACTTTTTACCAGGAGACTTTGATCTCCCTGCAGATTTAGATTCGACTTCTTGTCTTTCTTCTTGCCTTTCTCCTTTGGTCTACCTCGAATATCAAGAGCCTCTTTGGCCATCTCAGAAGACTTCCTTCTTAATTCTTTAGACAAAAGAAAAGCAATGATGTCATCCATCTTGAATGCAGTTGTCATGCTTCCAATAGCCATCACTAGATGATCCCAACAGTCAGGTAACAAACACAATAGGAGCATGCAACGATCCTCCTCCTTAGTCTTTATACCTACAGATGCCAGCTGAATAACACTCATGTTAAATGAGTTTAGATGGTCTATAATAGATGCACCTTCTTCCATCTTCAAGGAGTACAACTTCTTCCTTAGGAAAAGCTTATTTACCAGAGACTTTCCTTGATAAATATCACCAAGCTTCTTCCATAATGAAGCTACAAAATTCTCCTCATGGACATTCAGTAGTACAAAATCGGCTAGACTTAGTCTAATTAGACCTCTTGCTTTTCTATCAGCAAGATCCCAATCCTCTTGCTTCATACTTTATGGCATAGTTCCAGACATTGCTACCCAGAGGTCTCTATCCACAAGCAAGTCTTTCATTTTGAGTTTCCATAGCTCAAAGTTTTTACCATTGAATTTTTCAATCTCTACTCTACTTTATGTACTCGCCATCTCAAACAAAAACAAGTTTTAGCAATGCAAGCTCCCACTGGAACACTATTAGCACAAAAAACTAACCTTTCAAACAAGGATAACACAACTAGCCAAGCTCTAATACCACTTGAAGGGATAAAAGGGGACAGTGTGGAATATCTACCTAACACTAATACAACATAGGAGAGGAGCAAAAATAGGTTCTAAAGCTTCTTAAAGACTTCTGAAATGAATACATACAACATAAAAGAGATAATAGAAAAATCAGCATTCATAGATTGACAAAAGTATTTACATGGGAAAAATTTTTCAGGTAAAAAACCCACCACACCAAGCAAAGACAATTTGTATTATAGTAATAAAAAAATTACATACAAATTTTAGTCTTCACTCTCTGATAATTAGCTCACAACAACACAAAAAGTTCACTCATTGTTACAATGCTCATAGCATACAATGAATTACCATCAACCTTGACTTAGCTGACAACCATTGTCTCATCCGTCAATCTATGATTGATTTACATACATAATATATTCGACTATACAAGTCTTACATCGCATTTACACTTTCCAAGCAATCCCATGATTTTCTCCATGCTGCAATGTTCATCCAAACAAGTAACTGATCTGCACAAATTGCATTGAGCCACCCAGGCAATAAATTCATGCCTTAATCGGGTTTTGTTTCCATCTAGAAATCGGCCTGCAATAACTGCATTTTACAATTTTGGCTTTTACCCAATTAGATTGTTGACACTGAGCCACATGTCGGCCTTTCATTCGCCTACCATTCTGACTTTTTGGTCCAGCTCAGTCAAGCTCAGTTGATCGAGCTCTGAGATCATTCTTACTTCCATCGCACCACCACCGAGCTCATTCTACCCTATCGCGGTAGGGCGGTGAGCCCACTCAACTCACTCTCGCCCTTTCTCATGCAACTGCCGAGCTCTCCAAGACTCCTCGTGGTGTGGTGGTGATGGCCAGGTAGATTTCAGGTTGTCATATCGTGCTATCGGACCCTGACCGCCAAAATTTCATGGCAAGGTGATGACCACTTGCCTAGACCGCTAACGGTCAATTGTGCTACCGCAGAGGCCGACCGACCACCCCATGGTAGGACAATGATTGCCCTAGCAACCAGTAGTCAATCATGCTACCACAGAGGCCACCAAGCCACCCCGCAGTAGGGCGGCGACTGCCCTGGTAGACTGCCAGCGGTCACACCGCGGCCACTACGGTGACCTAGATCACCACCCACGATGCGGTGATAGCCGACGTGACAGATAGCGAACCACCTACCGTGGCCACCACGGTGAGGGAAAACACTACGCACAGTAAGGCAGTGACCTCCAGTCCTTCTCACCATGGTACCACCAAAGCATGAACAAACCATCGCGGTAAAGTGGTAAGGGCAGAAATGATACATTTTTCACCAAGTCTTTTCTAATAAAGGCACAAGACTGGAAGTCGAGACATAATTTTCCCAACAAATTCAACCAATTCATGCATTTACACTATTGAAATCTTAAACCAATCAAACATATTATCTAGTGTTATGTTGTTGAGATCTACATCCACATACCTCCAAGGTGAATCAAAATCATCAATTTTTTAGGTTTGTAGTGAATTCCATATAGTAGGTTTGGTTTGATTTCCATTTGTTTCTTTCAAATCTTTCATGTTTTATAGTTTATTGATTTTCAATGCTTACACCACTAAATACACAAAATAATCAATGATAGTAACTAGAGACAATGTGTATCTTGTTATATAATGAATGAAAACAATATTTAGGTTTTGTGGTGCTATTATATGTATACACATTTGTTTCCAAGTGTATATACTCAATATTTCAAATAGAATAGATGTTGAGGTTTATGTATAGTCATTATGCATGAGCATTTATTAATATAAGAATTCTCATATATATACATAATCTTCTATGAGGTGTAGTTAAATAAAACTAAGTGAATAAAAGTAACATTCCAATTTTAAATAAGATGATTTTTTAAGGGAATTTCATCAAACATAGTTACAACTACCCTTGAAATCATGTATATGACATATATGAGCATGCACGTGACGCAAGGATTATTTGATATAATTTTATTTAATTACTTTAATATTTACTTTCAAATCTACAATTTATATATATTATAAGCTGATTAATCCCTTTTAAATTCATGTCTGTGTGTGATGGGATATATTCACTTGAGATCAATTATATTTAGATTTACATATTAGATATATGCATAAATATTTATGTGAAGAATTTCCAATAGGTGAAGGGAAAACGTATCAGCTATAATATACAAGGCATCATATACATACAACTTTTACATTATTGCAAATATACTATACATGTTTAAACTTAGTTGTACCTTGAGATCAAAAAAATAATTCCTTTGGAGGATTATTCTCACTCCAATAGTGGTTTATTACACTCTAAACTCATACATTATCTTTACAACACAACAAAACCCATTTTTCTATGTAGTGTTGCATTCAAGCCAAGATCTTCAACAACAAGATTTATAATTTTTCAATCCATGTCTTTAAAAATCAACAAAATTTCCTAAAAAATAGGATCATGTCAATGAAGGTGCTCACCTTCCAACCATAAGTTTTGAAAATAAATACATTGCTAAGTTAAAATAATTGACTAGGACTCCAAGAAAAAATTCACACACACATTACAATACTAGGGCTAAGAAAATACAAGGATGAGAAAAAAAAACTCAAAATAAAGCATTACCCACTCACTTTCATACAAAGAAGCATTTATTTATCAACATTAATAACAATTAATAAAAAAAGCATACAAGTCTTCATAGTTTCAACACAAACATGACATGCAACAAAAATACTACAAGAAAAGAGAGCTTTCCTTTCAAGGCAAGTAAGGAGGAGGTCAGTGGCTCATCTTTCAATTGAACTCTGTTTCACTCTCCAAATAATAGTCATGCCTAATTTCCCTCAGAAAAATCATGATTTCTTCCCAAGATAGAAAATTCTCCCTACCTTGACAAGGTGATCCCACAAAGGTTGGTTTACAATTTCTAGGAGATTCTGATTTTTGTTGAAATCACATATTTTTAGAAAATATAATGATTCAAGCCTTAAAAAGTTCCATTTTAAGGATTCCAATTGAAGAGGGTTTGATCAAACCACTTTAGATCAAACCCACTTGGATAGAACCCCGCTAGTTTTAAACCATACATATAACGGAGTCTCCTTTACACCTATCAAAATGCTGATAAAAAAATATTTTTGATTTACCTATTGGGGGATCAAATGAATTCAATTAAAATTTATTTGAAATGATTATGGTAGTCCTTAGAACAATCTATTCAACAAATATAATTTTAATATTTTTTGGTTTTATTATGTATTTGTTTTTTTAGTTTTTATTAAACATAGGTTTTTCACTGAAAAATCAAGCTCTTTGTTCTGCACATGTGGAAAAATAGAATATTATCAAAATAAAATTTTAAAAAATATGTTTAGGTTGGCTATTGATGTCCTTGATCTATTACAAAAATAAAAATAAAAAAATTCAATACATACAAAAAAAGTTATGTTGTATACGGTCTGCCTATGTCTAAATTGTAATTGTTTTGACTTCGAAACTTGATTAAGGAAAAAATATTTAATGAAAAACTATGAAACCAAATGAAAGTGCTAGATATCATAGTTAAAAATCTAAATTCGAAAAAATTAGAATTTCATCCATACAAAAAAAATTATGTTGTATACGATGAGCGTCACTCCTTAAAAATGCTATTTTTTTAAAAAGCTAGTTTTCGAAGGAGATGGAAAAATAAGTGCAATATGATTCCAAAAATTTTGAAAAAAATATATTTAGAATCTATAGAAAAAACTTCACAAATCACTAGTTTGCATCATCTTCAAATTCCTCACGGTTTAGCCGCTATAGGAGCCCAAAAGTGAAGATTTAGTTAAAAAAAAATTAGTTCAGTGTCCAGTTTGCCCAAAAATTGTAAACCATTATTGTGGGATCACCTCTCACTTTCCAAAAGAATGAGACCCCCGAAAAAGTAATCCTCCCTTCCAAGATCCAAATGAGAGGTTTTATGGAAGTGCCATGCCACTTCTCTCCATTCAATAGTATGGAAACTTGCAGCACTTTTTCCTTCCAAACATAGTGCCAAATTCTCTTACAATTCAATAAATGATGCATGGGAACCCATTTGAGCCCACATGGATTATATTTTAAAGGTATCCATGGGTAATTTCCCATCCAACTCACTTGGAAGGTCATGGGTTGACTAGGTCTACCTCCACCCATGCACCCATGCTTCTATAAATAAGTACTTGCTCTTTTTAAGAGATTCCTAAGGACACCACAAACTCCAATAATACATTCTACACCTTTCCCCAAGTAGTCTTGAAATATCTTTATAAAATAAAAAATCACTTTTTCAACCTTGAAAAATAGCCCAAAGTTTTTCATCCTCGATTTTGCACTAATTCAACTACCATTGATACATGAAAATACAAATGAACCCTTACACATTAAATTAAAGTCTAAAAATAAATAAAGATGCTTAAATAATATGGTTCACACTTAAGGGTCTTAGTCCATGTTAGGCACAAGACATATGGCTCACTAAGATATGTTGATGGTGAAAATGACACAAACAACGTTAAACAAAATATTTCTACTCTATTTCTCCTGAAAAAAAAAGACAACACATAGTAGCCTAACTCCCAAGGTCTTGGTAGTTGGTTATCAACTGTCTGGTGTCACTCAATCGGTCCATGCAACTGTAATATTCAAGGGGCCTTTGCTAGTAATAAGGAATGCAAGCAATGACTTATTCATCAAACTATCTTTAATGAAAAGGAGGTTTTTAAATAAAAGAAAAAGATAGATTAGGGTGTATATTAGTAAAACATGAATAAAACTTATCTAATATCCGGACATATATCTTCAATAACGAATGTTCTTCCAATAGATCAAAAAAACCATAGCATGATACAATTTATAGAATAATTCATACTATTGCATGCATCTAAGGTGCTTAATTTAACATCACAAACAAACATCATAAATATTTCAAAGATAAAAGAACACACTCTCATTCATTGTCAAGACCATAGATCAATAGACTTCAATAAATTCAATTCACAGATAATCTAATGAAATAATCCTTAAATCTGGTTTCTTCTAAGGATTTTCATCACAAAAGAAACTCTTATGCTTCAACACAATCACTGGCATATAGATAGACTATAATTCATCAGCCTTATCAAATAAGACTCAATTCCAAAACCATATTGCATAAAAACCTATAATTATATTCAACTGTAAATAAAGTAACAAAGTATCTCTGTAAAAACTATGAAAATTTTATCTCCTACTATCAGGTGGCTAATCTTATTCTCATCAGATGACCATTACAATATGATACCTCATAGATATTTATAGATATACAAAAATCTGAAGTCCTTTCTATTTTAGGTCGATCCACCTTTTTAGGAATTAAAGTCCTTTTGGAAAATTAGATCAATTTGATCTTCAGTTCCCACATTGATCATTTAGTTTAAATGAAAAAAGAAATAGAGAGGAGAAAAGAAAGCCATGCACCCACAAACTGCTAGATATGCATGCAGAGGAGAGAAAAAAAAGAAAACCATGCATGCATAAGGTTATCAATTATGCATGTGAAGCCTACTCTGCACTGTACTCGTCATAACTGGAGAAGACTTGTTGAAGAACCTCCAAATCCGGCCCATCAACCCAACTGTCTTCAAACTTGATCCTTTCTAATTCCACAACAACAAATCCTCTCATGTCCTTTAGCTTTGTTAACTCCCTCTTCACTTCCCTTATCTCTTCTTTAATATCCATTAATCGATCTCACGACAGATCTTCTCCATCATCTCCTTTTTTAATGACCTCTTTAAAACTATCATCCCATTTCTCATTTATTTGGCTCAAAGGTAGGCCCTCCTTTACCGGTATATTAACATTTACTATGACAGCAATAATTGCTTCCAACTCCTCAAACTGTTCATTCAGATCCTTGAAAGAATCTTCAACTTCATTTTTATGCTTATATAAAAAGTCAAACCTAAACCGAAGTATGCTGGAAGTCTTTTCCAAGAAATATTTATTGTCCTCTTCGAGTATTGATTGTTCTAGAAGAGTGGACCTTGGAAATTTACTAACCTCTGACTATATCCTCTGTATTCCTCCTCCTGTTCTCCCAATACTTTGACATACTGGTTCATTTCCTCTATTAACTCCTCCGCCATTTTGTGAACCTAAAAACTGTTTTCCAACACCTCACTTATTTCCTGATTTATCTTATCAGTCCACCTATCCAACATCTTTGCCTTACTCCTTACCTGTACCAAATCATCCACCTCTTTCTTACTGAATAAAATTGGTGTCTCAATGGTGGCAATTTTTTGTGACCTCAGAGTAGAAACACTCTTCAATAAATTATGCAGCTGATCCAATTGAGCCTTAAGCTCATCCTTTCTCTGCTTATCTTTCATCATTCTTGATTTAGTGGATGAAGCTACCACATCTATCAAGTTCATCTATTGATCTCTTGTGGGTCTCCCCAAGTTAATAGTGCCCAACTGGTAATCAGTGAATTGCCTATCTCCTACATCCTTGTCCATCATTGGTATGGCACATTTAGCAATAATTTCTCCTCCATCTGTGAGTCTAGTGGAATGTAGGATTTTGGCCTTCTTCTTGGGCCTTTCCTTTTCAATTTCCTTCATCATATCGTCCCAATTGAGAGGATGTGAAGGTGTCACTGATCTCTTCTAAAGATCCAATTTCAACCAAGTGGGAGCACCTAGAGTAGTGGTCATTATAGTTGAAGAAGAAGAAGCAATAGTAGTAGAGGGTGGTTGCACAATTATTTGAGGATGAGAATCAGCCTCTTGTACCTTTTGTTGTTCTTGCTCCAGGTTTTTCTGAGCAAGCTTTTCAGCTTCATCCCTGTTTTTTTGTTCTTGCATCCTCTTGTCTTCTTCTTCCTTTTTCAACTTTTCTTCTTCTAATCTCTTCTTCTGAAGTTCCCAGTTTCTCTCTTCCTCCAATGCCTTAAGTCTTTCTGCATCTTCCTTTTCCTTTTGTTGCTTAATCATCTCCTCAACATCTTTCTCTTTTTGCACTCGTTCTACTTCCTCTTTCTCTTTATAGGCCTCTTCAACAAGCTTTAATTTGGCCACAAGAACTTCTCTTTCCCTTCGTTGCTTTGCCTTTTCTTCCTCTAAATCATGAATTTTCTGTATTAACTCCAACTTATCATTTTATTCTTTGATTCTGAGCTCCCGCTCCTTTTGTTTTTGTTGTTTTTCTATCTCATCAGCTCTTTTTTTAGCTTCTACCTATTGTTACTAGAGTAAGGCATCATTTTGTGCCTTAGCATCAATTTCCCTTTGCTTCTCCATCGCCTCTACATGTTCTTGAGCATCTGAAGCCTTCTTTGCTTCCTCAAACAAGGCCCATTGATCTTCCTCTATCAAAATATGTTCAATTTTCTCCTCTAGAGGCATCTTTTCTTGTGCATCTTTTTCTGATAAGGTCTCATCAGAGTCCGTTTCAACCTCATGGATCTCCTGCTCCTTCTCTTTTCCATTTAATGCTTTAGCTATACCATGAAGAGTTCCTTTAGGCATTTCTCCACTTGGTTGCTCTATAAGAGGGACTTGAGCAGATGACTCACTTATTGTTGATGTTGAAACAACCAGTTCTATTTGGGCATCCCCCTCTTGTACTCCAAGTAACTCTTGGGTAGAGGCTTCAAGCTCGATCTCTTCAATGTCAGGAGGGAAGAATTCCAAGGGCTCCTTGGAAGGCAATTTCCTCTTAATTATTTTGTATCCCTTCCCCTTCTTAGGAGCTGGTCCCTGAGGAGTTTTGGTTCTTAGATTAACCCAGTGGATACTTCTATCCAAGATTGGCCTCCTTATTTGTTTGATATCAATATTCTCCTCAACATCCCAGTCCATTGGATCCAAACTTTTGGTGCCAATATTTAATGCCTCATATGATGGGTCTAACACAACTCCATCATCTACTAATATATCAGGGATGTAATCTTTGATCCCAAATTCTACCATGAGTGCAATAGGCAACCTCTCATAATTCCTTTTCGTGAGGTCATACTCATCTTGAAGATCACTCGAAAAGTCTTCTAACAGTTTGAAATGTTTATCAAAAACCGAAGGCAACAAAGGATTCATTTTCTTCTTTGGGTCAAAGTGTTTTTGAGCAGTGTAAAAACCTAGCTTCAAATGTATCAATCCACTGCAAACTACCTTAGCTCCCACAAGATGTTGGTAGCTATATTCACCCAATTGCATGGGAAACTTATGACACCCTGTTTGTGCTTCAATCCAAATCGAGCATTGACCCCCAGAGCTTGATATAAAAATTCCATTAGAACCATCTTGTTGCTACAACATCTTGGAAGTAAGTGGGGATGACCTTCAAACCCAACCAATCTGAAATAAGTGAACTTGGGGTATTGGATATACCAACATCCCCATTTCGTGATAATGGCCATAGCTTCTTGGCTCAATCTATATCCCACATCTCCATTAAGGTGGTTAATGATTACATACAAAAATGCATCATTAACCCTTCTAAATTGTGTTTCAGACACTTGTAGAGATAACTGATCATAATGATCCCATACTTTCCTTTGTCCATTAGCTTCCCCCAATATTCCCACTCTATTCAAACCTGGAAAGATGCCTCCTCTAGCTGCTGCATAGAAAACATAAGAAGTCATAAAAAAGCTCTTGGTTTCCCTTATTCTAGTTAACTGGTCATGAATAGCGTCAGAGACAATCATTGGCCAATCGAACTATTGTTTTCCATTAAAGATGGTCTGAATGAAGGGCAAGATCCATTCCTTAAAATGAAATGCATCCCTCTTCCCAAAGGCTCTAGATAACATCATTATCAGGTCTGATACTTCCTTGTAAAATTTTGTTCTCTTTGGTTGATCATGGAGCTTGGTTAGAAACTTCTTCTCTGTCGTCAACCACTTCTTGTTAAAGTGAGCCTTGTTAGCCTCCTTGTATTTTCTATATATATCCAAAGCTTGTGCCTCCTTCAACTGTACTAGGCTCTTTGGATCTAGGACACTAAACATGTGTTGAAACATTTGCGGAGTTAGATCAATAATAACATTGTCCTGTGAATTCATACACTACCTAGTGGCCGAATTGTAAGCTCCTGCTGCTATCATAATCAACTCCGAGCACTGGATAGACAAAGGAAATAAGGTGATGTGAGCCAAGCCAGACTCAACTATTCTTTGAGTTCTCCCTGTTATATCCTCAGCGAATGTTTCTGAATACAACTCCCCAAAATTGTATGAGGCTAGATTGGTGTTGGTTACATCAGACCAATCCGATTCCACTTTGCTTGCAGTGACAACAGGACCCCTATGGTTATACCTCAAATTATAAGGTAGCTACTCCAGCTTAATCTTCTTAGGCTTAGTTGTTGCCTTTGATGTTTCTATAGGCTGATTCCTTTGGGAAGCTTCTCCTGATACTCCTATCATTCTTTAGCTTTTCTGCAACAAAACCTCTAATTTGATTCTTGAATAAGCATCAGAAAATATGCTTCAAAAACCTTACCCTTTATATATATAGCGGAGGCAGAACGAAGCATAAAAACATCCTAAACAGTCTCTTTTAAAAAACTGGTAGGCTCGGAGCCAAAACAACTATTTACAATAATAACAAGCGGGATCGGAGTAAGAACTAGAATGGTAACCGGAACTGGAATTGGAATGGAAACTAATTTGGTTTCTTTCATATTTTCTAATTTCATATTCAGTTCCGGTTTCGCTCCCGACTTAGGTTATCATTATTTTGAAAGAATACTTCTTATGGTAAGCAGAGTCGGAAACAGGATGGAAATGGAATCGATACTTATTGGAAAACATGGTTCAAATTCTAGATCGATTCCGATCCTGCTTCCATCTAAAATGACCATGACGTCATAAGTGATTTTAGCAATTCAATACATAACCTCATAATTTAAGGACTAGGTCATATTAAAAATGAAAGGTTCTAAAAAACAAACTAATAAGACCATCCCCATATGACCGAGAGGCGACTATACCTTTTAGGGCATCATATTTAAATTAAAAACATGAACACTTCAAAACCTTAAACTAAAAACCGTCGATTCAAAAAAAACTAGGGAACGAATTTAACCCTTCTAAACTAGCCAAATTGAATGCACAATATATTTCTAAGTAAAAACAACAATTTACCAAACCCTAATCATTGTAAAACTGTAACTAACCTATGCATTTTAAAACTAGGGCACCACAATGCGGTAATGACTAAAACATGAAAATGACCGTCTTTAAAACAAATAGACAAGAAACAAAACCAGAAAGGAACATAAGAAAATAAGAAAACTTAAACAAAAGAAAAATAAACAAAACAGATGAACTTATAGAAAAATTCACACAAAACAAAAAAATCTAAGAAAAATAGAAACGGAAAACGCGAAAATAAAAAAGAAATACGAGAGTAGAAAACCCTACCTCGAACACAAATAAATAGGTTAACTTCCTAAAGCAATCTACACACAACTTTCTCTCTTTCAATCGATTCACTCGCACAAAAGCTCCACTGCAACTCTGGTTCACTCTTCCATCTCTTAACAATAGTGGTAATAACTATGTTAATCCCTAATTAAGGTAAAACTCAGAGTTTCACGCATGCATGGCACCTGTCATTAATGCAATAAATGTAGTAGAGCGGAGTCGAAACTGCAAAAGGAACTGGCACATTACTGTTGTGCAACTTCAGTAAAGTCAACGACCAAGAAATGGTAGGAGCGGAATCGGAATAAAAACTATTCCGAAAACTTTTGTAACTTTCCAACTTGGTTCCCATTCCAGGTCCAGTTCCGCTGACAAAGAATAAAATGAAACAAAACATCAAAATAAAACAAAAAGATCGAAACAAGAAAACTTCACATACAAAACCTAGGTTAAAATGAAAGACCAAAAAGTGGAGGTGGAGGCGGAACGAAAATTTATTTTGAAACTTCGAATAAAAACAGACATAACTTCCACCCTGACCTTGGCTCCAACAAAGAATAAAACAACAAAGTCAAAAGAAGACTGTCGAGATGGGAATCAGAATGAGTTTTGAAAGAAGTTCTTAAAACCCGATTCGGTTCCGACTCCGGTTCTGACAGAGGGAACTAAAGAAAAACAAAGTGTTGGAAAAGAAAGACTCCAATTTTTTTTTAAAAAACAACCAAGGATAAAAACACAAAGGGGGACCCATTTTGAACAAGGCAAAAGATGGGGTGTGTTGTGCAGTTTTTTTGCACACATGCCCCACTGAAGTAGGGACCCTCGTTTCTTGGTTTTTTGGTGTCTTGGCCTTTCTATTTTGGAATTTTTCTTGCTTGGGCACGTGCTTTCATGTTCATCTTGCCAGTTGGAGTGGCCTATTTGTGAATTTTATTGAAAAGCTTAAGATTTGAGTGTATTTCGGACTTTGCACCATTTTCGGGAAAATCCATTTCCTCCAGATTTTCCCAGTTTTCTTTGGAGCCCGGAAGTGGTTGCCCTTTCAACCAAATCCGAGGAAATCCATCGTGTCTGGATTTCTCCGAAGTCCGTTGCTTTGTTGGATTTCTGGCTTTTGGTCTTGGTTGTCTTTTCAAAGGCATTAATGACGATTATGCGACTTTTGGGGCAATGATATATTGAATTTTGGGAATTAATTGGCCATTTGAGTTTCTTTATTTTCTTTTCATTTTAGTTTGGAGTGCTGGAGCTTGAGGTGTGTTGCAAGATCGTGCATTTTGCAACCATTTCGAGTGTTGCATTTGAATTTTGTGAGCATTGCTCGTATCCTGCTTGTGTTTTTAGGTTGCTTGTTGGCATCACTGGTTCTAGCTCTTTTTCTCTCATGGTATGTGGATATGCTCCTTTCCTCCATTGGTCTTCAATTACTTTTCTTTATATTCTTTCGAGTCATTCATTGCTTCATCATTTTCTTGTGTGTACGCACCATGACCGAGCATTTGGGGTTTCCATTGTTTTTCAAGTCCACTCGGTTGATCACTGGATATTAGTTTTGGGCTAGTCTTTTCCTGATGTTCTCGGGGCTTGTTTACATTTATCCCAAACTCCCTATTTTTGTTTGTAAGCAAGTCATGCCTAGTTTTTCCGTGCTCCCATGGTGAGGGTTTTTAGGGTTTCTTGACCTAGGGCATAGCCAATCCCTCTCGAATTGTTGAGAGGTGAGTTTCAAATTCATGATTAATCCATTGGAGATAAAGGTCAAGTTTTTGTCGAGCTGCAGGTCCTACATCCATGCTCATTTGATCCGTTTTGGTAAAGGTGAGTGATACATGGGTGAGTTAAGTTTTTCGGTGTCTTCGTGGAATTCTGCTTCCTCTGGATTTCCACGGCTTTTCCCGTTCCTTCTCTTTTGCCACTTAAGTTGTACTTTTATCTGCCCCACAAAAATCTACTGCCTTCGGATTTTCCCGGTGTCTGTGGTTGGGTCATTCTACCGGATTCATGCTTTGATGGTAATTTATCTTATTCTTGCTAAAATCCACTTCTGCAAGATTTTCCCAGATGCTCCGTGCCTTCTTTGTTTTCTCGGATTGATTAGAACTATTGCTATTTTCGGGGATTTTCGTCTCTAGCGAATTCTTTTGGGATATTGTGGAAATGAAGAATATGACGATTATATGAGGGATTTGCTTATTGATAATATACTAAAGTGATCAAATGAACTTATGCTAAGGAGTTCTAAGGTTATTCCTTTATTATACTAATTAATTGAGTAGTATTAAGGGTGTTTATATGTTTGTCTCACTGGATTCTTCCTGGTCTGAATTTCCCCAGAATACCTCTCCAGTTTGGATTTTGTGAGGGGGGCTAAAACCCAAACTTTGAGATATGGTTTTCTTGCATTTTTTGTTTCTCTTGGATCTCACTTTGGTTATATTTACTTGTTTAGAGGCAGGATTAGGACAAGATGTTGTTGGACGTGGCAAGGGAAAGGCAACAGATCCAAGTGTAGAAAGTTCTGCTATATCTGATACAGAAAAGGTAAAATTGGATATAAGGAGTAAGATTCCTAAGAGCAAGCTAACTTCTATTTGGTCAAGAATCACCGATACCAATGTGGGTATGTGGGATTATGAGGAATTCAAAGCTGAAATGACAACACAGAGCCTTCCTTTGTTGGCTAGGAGAACTATGGAATCAGGATTGGCACATGTAGCAGGTTTTCCCTCCACGGTGCAGTGTTATGAGTTGGTGATTGAGTGTGCCAAGAATTATGATAGAGGGACACAAAGGATAGTTGGTCCCAAGGGAAGGATTGTGGCTAGCTTTGATCCTGTATCCATTACTATGAGTTTTGATATGCCTAATAGGTCGCATGTGGTGGCCTTTGATATGGATGGTGCCAGGAAATACTATGAAGAAAATATGGTCAAGTCCCAGCAGGTAATCAATTCTTGGTTGGAGAAGCTCGTCTCATTTCTCCAAATTTCCAAAGCAGCTATTCAGGCTCAAGTTCAAAAGGGAATACTACAATGTCATCACTCTTCTCAGCAGATTGGTAGGGTTGAAGAGTGCAGGAGTGTTTGAAAGTTGGATTTTCAATGTCATTTCTCAGATGGAGTAGGGTATAGATTATCACTGGTCAGGTGCCATAAGTGCAATCATCCATGAGCAGATGTGTAATTTTTTGCAAACCAAGACGTTCACCATGACCTCCTACCTAGTGTATCCATTGGAAAGATTTCACCCATATAAAGGGTTGAGCACTAGAGGTACATTTGGAAAAGATGCAATATATGAGGTATATCCACAGCTGCAACTAATAGGAGGAATCTATAGAAGGTAAAATGATGCTTTCACGATGTATATTAAGAGGTTGTTGCAAGGTGTAGAGCATGTGAGGATTTTTGAAAAGGCTAAAGAATTGATAAGGAGGTATGGGGCATGGTTTATCTAGTTCCCTACTTTCTCTTACATTAGGATTGATGGTTGTCAAAGGTCTCCATACAGACTCCCGAGGTACCCCACTGATCATATTATATTGTTGGAGGTCACTAGGCAAATTTGTGACTTTGACATAATTGTAAAGGGAGACAAGCATAAAACAGGATTTGGGAATGCTTTTCCCTTGAAGATAGGAATGAATGAGGTATGCCCTTCTATCCAATCTGCTCATGCTTCAGAGGAAGAGATGAGTATTTTTGGTCTCTCTTTCCATTCCAAGAGAGCAAGGTTTGACATCACTGGTGAGGCATAAAAGAAGGCCAGTAGGGAGTAAAACCATAAGGCCAATATTGAAGATTATTGGCCTAACCTTGGTGATGAATTTGAGGTCAGGAAGAGGAAATTCTCGAAGTTTCCAGTGGATTTAGTAAGGTTATATAATGTGAAGGCCATCCCTCACCAAGTGGAAGTAGATGGAATTTTAATTTAGGGTCATATCTTCGAGGCGGTGAAAGATAAACCAATTGGAGAGATTGATTGGATGGAAAAGGAGATAACAGAATTAGATCAAATCATGACTCTTGTGATCAAGTACACCAAAATGTGGTTGAAGCACAAAATTTTGGAGTTGGAAAGTGAAGGTGTTCAATGCACTTTTGATTTGATGGGAGACTTGGAGTCTCATTCTGCTTCTGAGGAATCACATGAATAGGATGCTAAGGGTAAGGCAAGGGTGGATTCCCCCTTCAAGATTCTGGTAAAAAATGTTAAAACTGAGAAGGTGGTAGAAGTAGGTAAACAGAGGAAACCTATTACCAAAAAGAGGCTTCATGTCTTGAGGAGAGAAGCTGAAAAGGATAAAGAAGAGAAGGAAGAGAAAGATGTTACTCCTCCCTTGAAAAAGAGAAGAAAGCTTGTGAGGCTGTCACAGAAATAAGAGGAAGCTGCTAAAATCGATAAGGAAGTTGAGCCACCTGTGGTAGAGGTGGAGAGTTTAGGGGAAAGAACACAAGTATATATGAGGAGTTCAAGGACTCCTTCCCCAAAGGATGCTGCAATGAAGGAGGATGCACTAGTGACTACTCCCATTACTGAATAGGAAATCACTTCCCTTCCTCAGGATACTAGCAGTGTGCAAGAAGAACCAAGGAAGGATGAAGATCCTAAGGACTTGGGTAAGGAGGAATTTCAGGAAGGGGACCTCTATAGTGCAAAGGTAGAAATTGACAAGGTGATCCAATCCCCTTTGGTAACCTATGCAGATTCACCTACAGAAGAGCAATTGAGCAAATCTCCTCAACAGGAGGAGATACCAGCTAAGATCCCTTCACTAGTGCAGGTTGTTGTAGAGGAATAGTTGTTGAACAAAGTAGATCCAATTAGGGATATCCCTAGTGTGCAAGTGTTGAGAATGATGCCCCTAATGACCAGTAGGATAAGTAGGATATAGTGTCAACTAAGTCTACTATTCCAAGTTGGCTGGATAAAGAATTGAAAAGTAAACTAGTAATAGTAGAAGATGCTCCTCCTAATTGGGATGACTTAATGGCCAATGTTGAAAAAGGAAAGACTAAGAAGAAGGCTAGTGTTGTGTCCCAAATTGAGAGAGATGGGTCAGGCAATAGAGTGGCTCAAATTGCTACCCCTGCTCTAGATAAAGATAGAGATAATGTGTCTGCCAAGGATTATCATGTACATACTATTGATTTAGGGCATGCTTCTATGGAATGGGACATTGAGGAGTATGAAGGCTCTAGTGTTGTAATCATGGGTAGATTGAGGAGGGTTGTACAAATCAAACATGAGTTGGAGAGAGAGAATGAGAAACTGAAGAAGTACTTGCAGGAGTTGATGAAACCCTTGCAGTCCATTAGCTCTTCCTCCTCTGTTGCAGGTTTCTTGCCTCAAGAAACCATTTTTGAGCTTGAGAAGATGAAAGGCACCACACTTGCCATGGTTGCTTGGTTGCAAGGGGTTCAAACCAAAGGAGATACTACCATCAAGGATATCTTGTCGACTGCAGGAGATGCCATGAGGTTAGTAGATTGGTTGAAAACTATGCTAGCTCAAGATAGAGAAGATACTAATCTCCTACTGCAGAAAACAAGAACAATCATGGAGTTCACCGAGGATAAATTAGTAAAGAGTGGGATTCTTCCTTTTCCAAGGGTTTCAGAGCCTTGGGAATGGTTCGAGATCTTGCAGATGAGGCAAAGGGCCTTAAAGAATATTAACAAGCAAGGGAAGCTGATTGGGGACACTTTGATTGGTATTTATGAGAAGTGTATCTCGTTTGAAACTATGACAGGAAGGAAGAAGTTTGCTCTGAAGCATCTCAATCTAGAGCAACTTAGGAAATGGTGGAGAGATGTTTATTCTCCAGTCACTGAACATCAGCTAGATGATGCTGCAACTTACATTGCAGTTATTGACAGATATTTAACTAATAGGGTTGACTAAGATGGTACAATAAGGCAGACAAGAGATGACATTAAGTCTCTTGAAACAAGAGATAGGTTTTTTCCTATACCACCTATTGCTGAGTTGGATAGGGTGTTGCTAGCCATGCATGGTGAAGAAGATCAAGCCAAGGACAAGGATAGGAAGTAGCTATATAGGGTTACGTCAAAATTTGTGCTTCCCATTATCTGCATGCATTGGGTCGATCCTTTTGATATTTAGGACAACTTGGATGAAATTGGTGCAAATTGCACATTTCATATTGTATTTGAATATCTTTTGAGGTTGACCTCTTGTATGGCATACTTTTATTGTAAACTCTTATTTTAAGCCGACCTATCTTAGGGATTCTCTATAAATGGGCGTGTTGCCTCATTTGGAGATAGATGTAATGCATGATAGGCATAGAGAAATAGAATAGAGATTTCATATTTGAGCGAATTAGGGTTTATGTTCAAGCAAGTATTGTAACAGAAGGTTGGAATTGTTGCCATTTTGGATGACCTAATATAAGAAGGGATATTGTGATTTGGTATCTATCTTGTGTCAAGTTTTATCTAGCATGGTTCTTGTTGTTCTATCTTTAAAATTGCTTAAGTTCATAATTAAATAGTTTGGTTATGCTTAGGGTTTCATGTTTGGAATGTTTGTAGCGATCTCTAGTCCATACTTTTGCAGTTAGCTGACTATTAGCTACTTGCAAAGTTAGCCTAGGCTTTAAATTGTGCTTAGTTCAATTATAAATGTTTGTTCATATCCAATAGTATTGTTTTGAATAAATGTTTATGATTTAAAAATCTTTAAATACCTCAAAATATTGCACTATTTCTATGAAAATTGCAAATTTATCTAGATCAAATAGAAAGTAGTTTATGATAGATCGGTCCATTTTGAGCATATCATCTTTGGCATTGTTCGTCTTAGGGTTAGAATTAGTATTAGAATTATCTCTGGAACTTTTATCTTTTGTTATTTATTTTATTATCTGGGTTCAATTGAGGATTTCAAGTATCAATTCATTGTTTAGATCTGATAAATTCAAAAGCCTAGTATTTGCTTGTAGTAAGGTCCCTTTGTGATTACCAGCATTTTCACATCTATCACTGAGTTGTTTTGTTGCATTGTCAAGACCTGACATTAGATACCTTGGGGTTATCTTTTTTCCCATAGAGATTTACCTTTCAAGAGAGATGGAATATCACATTCTGTTCGAGTTGTTGTTGTGCAGAAAACACCATCAATAGATTGGCACTAGAAGGAGGGCCTTGAATAAGCAAGTTGGAGCGTTTTTCCTAAACACCATCTCTCCTGAGAGCCTTAGAAGAAGAACTATATCTACCCTAGGACAGGAGGATTTTCAAGAGTTACAAGCCCCTACTAGGTCAGGAAGGACCAGAGGAGGGGAAGAATCATCATTCGCTCACCCACTTCCTTCATCTCCATAATCTTCATCCTCATCTGACTTTGAGGGAATTCCTATTCCACAACCACAACCAGTCATAAATTAGCCATTACCACCTCCACACCACCAATGGATTTCCTTGCTAATAATCCATCCCCATTGATCTTTAATAATTACAATGTTATGCCCAAGAACCCTAAGCATTTTTGCTCTAAGTTTCATACTCATGACCCCAACAGAACAACAGAAGAGCATATTAGGATTTTCCAAACCTACCTGAGGGATAGAGGAATTAATCATGAGGATGTTGCATGTAGGCTTTTTCCTTATTCCCTAGGGGAAGAGGCCTTTTATTGGTACAATCACTTACCTACTGCTTCCATCCATAATTGGACTGAATTAGAAACTATATTTCTATAGAATTTCAAGATTCTCATCAGTGCTAATGAGTTATACCTGCAATTTACTAAAGTTAAAAGAGAGATTAATGAGCCCATAGCATCATTCAATGATAGTTTCCATTGAGCATACACTAGACTCCAGACACCTTATGCTAAAAATTAAAATACTACTTTAGAAGTTTACCTTGAGGCCTTGGATAGCCTTACAACCACTTTCCTTAAACAAATGACTAATCCTCTGAATACTTTACTCACTGCATATGCAGAGGCTGTGAAGGTCAACATGGACTTGAGGTAGCACTTATCAGGACCTTTACCATCCTTAGGACTTGTTGCTCACCCTAGACAAATTCAAGCCCTTAACCAGGCTTTGACCAGTCATGCTCCCATAATGAATACTATACCTTTATTTCCTTTGGTCCCTCATCTAGGTCCTCCTTTAAATCAAGCTCAATCTATGACTTCTTATCCTCAACAAAGAGCTAATCAACCCCTTCATCATCAACAAGCTAGTTTTCCTACATATTTACAGAATTCAAAAGTTTTGAATCAGGTTGTTAGTTCTGGAGGCATACCTGGATACCCTTCTAGTAGTGCCAATCTGGCACCACCTAACAGTCTAGATAAGGAAAGATTGGATGAGTTGTCCGAATAAGTGAAAAGGTTGAATACGGTGGTGACCTAATTGAGAAATCAGAATAGCCAGCTTCAGGCTACTCAGAAGAATATGCAATATAATTATGGTAGGGAGAACATGAACTTTGAAAGAGGACAGTATTCTGATAGAAATCAAAACTATGGCAGAGGACACGGTTCTGGTCAGAATTTTGATAGAAATCAACAAGGAGGACAAGGATTTAACAAAGGGAAAACACCTAGGCAGATTAGGTCATGGAATATTGGACCTAATAATGGAGGGATTCCTACTCCATTGGATCAGCCTTCTACTTAGGAGAAACCTCCAAATGATGTATACTTGGAAAAGGAAACCTTGTTTGGTTGGTGTCGACTCCATAAGACAAGCCAGCACTCTGAGTTAGATTGTACTGAGTTTCAGACTGTTGCTTCCATTTTTCAGCATGAAGTAGAGAACAATTCCAGTGGTCAAGAAATTATGCCCTTGAATCCTTATGATTCTCTAGTGTTGGTACTCAACCATGCCCCATTCCCCAAATGTGAGGAAAATGAACCAAAAGAAGAATCTAGTGACCAAGAGGATGAGGTAGAGCAGGTGCTGAATGAAGATGAGATCTCCCAATTGTTTAGTGAGGAAAATGAGAATGATAATGGCCCCTTGGATGAGGAGGAAGTTAGTATTGAAGAAGTTTAGATGTTTCAACAACCAGCAAAGAAATATGATTTAAGAAATAGACCTAATAGGAGTCCACAGGCTGGAGGCCCTTTCACTACTTATATCCCTCCTAACAATTTTACTACTCCACCAGACCCACAAGCTAGTAATAATCCACCTTATCCTCATGTACCCACACAATACTTGTGAAAGGGAAACAATGTTGAGGTGTAGAAAGATAGGCAGGCCAGTGGCTACAAGGAAGCCCACGCTGACCTGAATGTGGAGCAATTGGGAAAATATGTAACTGAGAAATTCAAGAAAGTAAAGTTAATTCTTTTTGATTTTGAGTTATTAAGAGTTCTTGCTATTAGGAATTCAGTTTTTGGACCATTTAGTTCGAATATAGCACCATAGGGGGTAACTGCCAAAGAGGTTGTTACCAAGTCTTCTAATTCTCGGATATCTAGAAGTTAGGTTCCACCTGTAGACAAAGGAAGAGATAAAGATAAAGGTCAAGTTGCACAAGCTGACACTCATTTGAGTTTGTTTCAAGGCAAGATGGAAACCCCTCCTTTCTTAATTTCTATTTGTATCTTGGAAAGAATCTGCATAATTGTCTCCTAGACTTAGGAGCATCTACAAATGTTATGCCTTTTGTTATTTGCAAAGCATTTGGTATTACCCCTATAGCCTCTCAAAATAAGGTTACTCAATTGAACAAAACAGAGGTAAGTGTAGTTGGAGAATTAAACATGATCCCCATGCAGCTTGCATCAGATCCTAGGGTGCAACAAGTTATCAATATCCAAGTTGTTGACATTCCTGATACTTATGGTCTGATTTTAGTCAGGGATTTCACTAAGGCATTGAATGGGTATACATCTATAGATCATTCTCACATGTGGCTACCATGGAAGGGAGTTCCGAATCAAATCCGAATTGAAAGAGAGCCCCGAATGAAGTATTTAATCACTGAATACCAGAATGTTTCGAATGAGGTGTTGGTGTCTGAAATTAGCATGGGAAATTATGTGTTGGCCGCATCAGTCACAGAGGATGAGGAGGTCTTTATGCTACATGACTCCTTAGATGAATACATTTCAGCAAACAGTAGTCCTGGAGCATTGACTAAGCGAGTGGATGACATAGATGACCAGGATGATAGGCAGCTTAGTTTGTTGGATAATTTTTAGGAATTTATCTAGAAAAGTGTGGAGAATCAGATACAGCTAAAGGGAAGTATGAACTTTGAGGAACTATTGCTTCCCAATTGGTGTAGAGTCCATGATGCTCTTCATTCTGAGGTGGAATGTGACTTATGTCAGACTATTGTCCAATGGGTACAATAATGTATTAATCCAAATATACATAGTGATAGGGGTAAGAACCCAGCGCTTCCTAAGAAGCCCCCCATTTTCAGTAAAGAGCAAGATAAATTAAAACAAAGGGAACCTGATGGCTATTGGACATTGAGATTCGATGGATCTAAATCTAAGTAGGGTGCTGGAGCAGGATTTGAATTAATTAGTCGTAAAGGTAAGAATTATTTTGCTGCTCATAGACTCCAATTCCAATGCACCAATAATGTTGCTGAATATGAAGCTTTGATCCATGGCTTGTTAATGGCATCAAGGAAGAGGGTCAAGATGTTACAAGTTTTCAGAGATTTTGAATTATTAATCAAACAAGGAAACAATATTCATGTCGTGATAGGAGAATGACCAATTATAGGCATAGAGTGTGGGATCTTATTGAGGGGTTTAATTCTTTCAATATCCAATTGATCCCTCAAAGCAAAAATCAAGTTGCAGATTCTCTAGCACAAGCTGCTAGCACCTTGCAACCTTTATCACTTTCAGGATTGAAGAAATTTACAGTTGAACTCACTCTAGTACCTTCAGTGCCTGACAACGTTACTAATTTCTAGGTATTTGATTATGATAAGCATATTTTGGATTTTATTACAAGTTATGATGTGTTCGCTTCCCAAATCATTAATGAGATAGAGCCTCAAGAAGTAGAAATAGACTTGGGAGAAATTATTAATTTGAAAACCAACACCATTCCAAGAGGTATGGTGCAGCTTGAACGAATTTTTGATTTCGATAAGATAAGAGATCAGGAACAACAAGCTAAAAGGGAGTCTCTCAATAGCCAGTGTGAAATATATAATATGGGTACACTAGATGACATGAAGAATGTTTTTATTGGCAAGGTATGTACTCCAGAAGAAAGAAAGGGGATTATTGATACTTTACATACATATCATGATGTAATAGCTTGGAGTTATGAAGATTTGAAAACATATGATACTTCAATCAT
The DNA here is from genome assembly GCA_007115665.2 of Sequoiadendron giganteum. Taxonomy (NCBI): domain Eukaryota; kingdom Viridiplantae; phylum Streptophyta; class Pinopsida; order Cupressales; family Cupressaceae; genus Sequoiadendron; species Sequoiadendron giganteum. Next base: position 135,473,832 of record CM021102.1, on the reverse strand, counting down.
TATACACCATCCCTTTGAAGTCAGATGTCAAACCATTTAGGCAGAGACAGAGGATAATCAATGCTCTGTTAGAACCCATTATTCAAAAGGAGGTGCAGAAATTGCTTTCAGCACGCATTATATTTCCCAAAAGACACTATACTTGCGTTGCGAATTTGGTTCCAATAAGGAAAAAGAATGGAGAAATCAGATTGTGTTTGGATTTTAGGAATCTGAATAGAGCATCAAAAAAGGATAACTATCCAGTTCTTTCATTGGATGAGATGCTTTAGATCGTTAATGGATCTCAAATGATGTCCTTTTTGGATGGATATTCTGGATACAACCAAGTTATGGTGCAGTATGAGGATAGGCACAAGACTGCCTTCACTACAAAATGGGGAACGTTTTCTTACAGAAGGATGCCATTTGGGTTGATCAATGCTGGAGCTACATTCCAGAGGGCTATGGGCATTTCTTTTAAGGACATAATTGGTAAGTGCATCATTATTTATATGGATGATTTCACAGTTTTTTTCTAAAAAATGAGATCATATAGCAGATTTATGTAAAGTATTCCAAAGATGCAAAGAGTTTGGTATTTCACTTAATCCAAGCAAGTGTATTTTTAGAGTCACAAAAGGAAAGTTGTTGGGACATATTATCTTAGAATAGGGTATTGCTATTGACCTTGAGCGAATATAGGCTATCTTGAAGATTCAGCCTCCTGCAAGTAAGAAAGAGATGAAGACATTTTTTGGTAAGATTAACTTTGTTAGAAAATTTATCACTGGATTTGCAGAGATAGTTAAGCCATTGAATGCCATGCTGAAACAAGAAGCAAAAATAGAGTGGAATGTAGAAGGTAAGGAAGCATTTGCAGAAATCAAGAAATCTATTGTTGAGGCTCTAGTATTGGTGAGTCCCGATTATGCTAAACCTTTTTACATATATTCATTCGCTTCTGATGTCTCTTGTGTTGCAATGTTAACTCAAAAGTTTGATCAAGGCGATGAGAATCCTATAGCCTTCATGAGTACTCCTTTAAAGGATGTAGAATTAAGATATCATAATGTAGAGAAGCAGGCCTATGCTTTGGTCAAACCAGTGAAAAATTTCAGGCACTATATTTTGAGGAATAATTTTTTTGGCATAGTACCTGATCCTGCAGTAAAGCTGTTACTAATGCAAAATGAGTTAGGTGAACGAAGAGCCAAATGGGTGACCATGTTGAAGGAATATGATATGGAAATCCAACATATGAAATTAGTCAGAGGATAGGGACTTACAAAGACAATGGCTAGGATAGGTCTTGATCTCATAGCTCAACATTATCATCTTCAAGAGGTATCGCCAGGAGATTGGTATGATGAAATCATTTTTTATTTATTGAATCAGCAATGTCTCGATCACCTTAACATAGTTCAGAGGCGGGATTTGCACCTGAAGAGTGGAATTTTTATGATGAAAGGAGCTATCTTGTATAAAAGAAATCATGAGAGTGTATACTTAAGATGTTTGGGAAAAGAGGAGGCTGTCAGGGTGATGATTGAATTCCATGAGAAATATGGCACAGGCCATGGTTCTGCATCAGCCACTACAAACCAGATCTTCAAGGCAGGCTATTATTGGCCTACTTTGTTCAAGGATGCACACCAACATGTGAGGACTTGCCACATATGTCAAACTATAGCAAGTAAGGAAAAACATGTAGCTCTTCCACTTTAGCCAGTCATAGAGGTAAAATTGTTTGCTCAGTGGGGTATGGACTTCATAGGTCCAATTAATCCTCCATCTTATGTGGTCCACAGGTATATTCTTACCATAATTGATTGTTATACTAGATGGACAAAGGCTCTTGCTTGTAAACAATGTACTTTAGATGTGGTAATCAATTTTCTCGAGTCTAGGATTATTAATCGTTTTGGTTGTCCCCTATCTTTGGTTTGTGATAATGGTCTTGCATTTGCATCACTGGAATTTTCTAATTGGGCATTTGATCATGGGATTGTTATTAAATTTTTGTCCAATTATTATCCTCAGGGTAATGGCCTAGCCGAGTCTTCTAATAAGAACCTACTAAAAGTTATCTGTAAGTTGTTAGAACAAAATCCTAAGGATTGGCACACCCAACTCTGATTTTCTCTTTGGGCAGACCGTACTAGACAAAAGGTATCTATAGGACCCTCTCCTTATCACTTGGTGTATGGTTTGGAACTTGTGTTTCCTATTCAATTAAAGATCCCTACCCTACAATTTATCAATGAATACTACAATGAGGAAGACAAGCATGAAGCCCATTTGGCTGAGTTGTTGCACCTAGAAGAGAAAAGAGATGAATCCCTAGAAAACTTCGCTAAACATCAGGGTGTAGTGAAAATATGGTTTGATAGGAGAGCTAAGGTGAAAGCCTTTAAAATTTCTGACTTAGTTCTCTACTGGGATAAAGCCCATGACCGTAAGGGAGAGCATGGTAGATTTGATAAACTCTAGCTTGGCCCTTACCAGATTTCAAAAATTCTAGGAGATAATGCTTTCTGCTTGAAAACCCTCACTGGTGAGGATATCGCGCTGCTTGTCAATGGGCAGTATCTGAAGTATTATTTTCAACCTTGACCTGTTTGCAGCTCATCCTGTATATAGCTTAGAGTATGTGTGTTTTATGCTTTGTTTTGTTGCTTTGCTTGTTTTTGATTTGGTAGTGTAGGTTTTCTTTGGTTCATTTTGCTTTCCATTTTAGTTTTCTCTTTTGGTTTCTTGCTTCCTTGGGGTTGTTGCATAGTTATGCATGCAGAGGAGAGAAAAAAAAGAAAAGAAAACCATACATGCATAAGGTTACCAATTATGCATGCGAAGCCTGCTCTGCACTATACTCGTCATAAGAGGAGAAGACTTGTCGAAGAACTTCCAAATCCAACCCATCAACCCAACTCTCTTCAAACTTGATCCTTTCTAATTCTGCAACAACAAATCCTCTCATGTCCTTTAGCTTTGTTAACTCCCTCTTAGCTGCCCTTATCTCTTCCTTAATATCTATTAACCAATCTAACAGCAGATCTTCTCCATCATCTCCTTTTTGCATGACCTCTTTAAACCTATCATCCCATTTCTCATTTATTTGGCTCAAAGGTAGGCCCTCCTTTACCGGTATATTAACATTTACTATGATAGCAATAATTGCTTCCAACTCCTCAAACTGTTCGTTCAGATCCTTGACAGAATCTTGAACTTCATTTTTATGCTTATATAAAAAGTTAGACCTAAACTGAAGTATGTTGGAAGTCTTTTCCAAGAAACCTTTATTGTCCTCTTCGAGTATTGACTGTTCTAGAAGAGTGGACCTTGGAAATTTACTAACCTCTTTCAACCTCTGACTATATCCTTTGTACTCCTCCTCCTATTCTCCCAATACTTTGACATACTGGTTCATTTCTTCTATTAACTCCTCTGTCATTTTGTGAACCTCAAAATTGTTGTCCAACACCTCACTTATTTCCTAATTTATCTTATCAGACCACCTATCCAACATCTTTGCCTTACTTTTTACTTGTACCAAATAATCCACCTCTTTCTTACTAAGTAAAATTGGTGTCTCAATAGTGGCAATTTGTTGTGACCTCGGAGTAGAAACACTCTTCAAGAAAGTATGTAACTGATCCAACTGAGCCTTAAGCTCATCTTTCATCATTCTTGATTTAGTGGATGAAGCTACCACATCTATCAAGTTCATCCGTTGATCTCTTGTCGGTCTCCCCAAGTTAACAGCACCCAAATGGTAATCAGTCAATTGCATGTCTACTACATCCTTGTCCATCATTGGTATAGCACATTGTGCAAAAATTTCTCCCGTATCTTTGAGTCTAGTGGAATGTAGGATTTTGGCCTTCTTCTTGGGCCTTTCCTTTTCTATTTCCTTCATCATATCCTCCCAATTGAGAGGCTATGAAGGTGTCACTGATATCTTTTGATGATCCAATTTCAACCAAGTGGGAGCACCTAGAGCAGTGGTCATTATAGTTGAAGAAGAAGCAACAATAGTAGTAGAGGGTGGTTGCACAATTACTTGAGGTTGAGAATCAATCTCTTGTACCTTTTGTTGTTCTTGCTCCATGTTTGTCTGAGCAAGCTTTTCAGCTTCATCCCTGTCTTTCTGTTCTTGTATCCTCTTGTCTTCTTCTTCCTTTTTCAACTTTTCTTCTTCTAATCTCTTCTTCTCAAGTTCTCGGTTTCTCTCTTCCTCCAATGCCTTAAGTCTTTTTGTATCTCCTTTTTCTTTTGTTTCTTAATCAGCTCCTCGACATCCTTCTCTTTTTGCACCCGTTCTACTTCCTCTTTCTCTTTATAGGCCTCTTCAACAAGCTTTAATTTGGCCATAAGAACTTCTCTTTCCCTTTTTTGCTTTCCCTTTTCTTCCTCTAAATCATGAATTTTCTGTATTAACTCCAGATTATCATTTTCTTCTTTGATTCTGTGCTCCTGCTTCTTTTGTTTTTTCTATTTTTCTATCTCATCAGCTCTTCGTTTAGCTTCTACCTATTTTTGTTGGAGTAAGGCATCATCTTGTGCCTTAGCATCAATTTCCCTTTGCTTCTCCATTGTCTCTGCATGTGCTTGAGCATCCGAAGCCTTCTTTGCTTCCTCAGACAGGTCCCATTGATCTTCCTCTGTCAAAATATGTTCAATTTCCTCCTCTAGAGGCATCTTTTCTTGTGCATATTTTTCTGATAAGGTCTCATTAGAGTCTGTTTCAACCTCATGGATCTCCTACTCCTTCTCTTTTCCCTTTAATGTTTCAGCTATACCATGAAGAGTTCCTTTAGGCATTTCTCCGCTTGGTTTCTCTATAAGAGGGACTTGAGCAGATGACTCACTTATTGCTGATGTTGAAAAACCCGATCCTGTTTGGGTATCCCCCTCTTGTACTCCAGGTAACTCTTAGGTAGATGCTTCAAGCTTGGTCTCTTCAATGTTAGGAGGGAAGAATTCCAAGGGCTCCTTGGATGGAAATTTCCTCTTAATTATTTTGTATCCCTTCCCCTTCTTAAGAGCTGGTCCCTGAGGAGTTTTGGTTCTTAGACTAGCCCAGTGGATACTTCTATCCAAGACTGGACTCCCTATTTGTTTGATATCAATAGTCTCCTCAACATCCCAGTCCATCGGATCCAAAGTTTTGGTGCCAATATTTAATGCCTCATATGATGGGTCTAACACAACTCCATCATCTACTAATGTATCAGGGATGTCATCTTTGATCCCAAATTCTACCATGAGTGCAAATGGCAACCTCTCATAATTCCTTTTCTTGAGGTCATACTCATTCTGAACATCACTCCAGAAGTCTTCTAACAGGTTCAAATGTTTATCAAAAATTGAAGGCAACAAAGCATTCATTTTCTTCTTTGGTTCAAAGTGTTTTCGAGCAGTGTACAAACCTAGCTTCAAATGTATCAATTCATTGCAAACTACCTTAGCTCCCACAAGATGTTGTCGGCTGTATTCACACAATTTCATGGGAAACTTATGACACCCTGTTTTGTGCTTCAATCCAAATTGGGCATTGACCCCAAGAGTTCTATATACAAATTCCATTAGAACCATCCTATTGCTACAACATCTTGGAAGTAAGTGGGGATGACATTCAAACCTAGCTAGTCTGAAATAAGTGAACTTGGGGTATTGGATATACCAACATCCCCATTTCGTGATAAAGGCCATAGCTTCTTGGCTCAATCTATATCCCGCATCTCCATTAAGGTGGTTAATGATTACATACAAAAATGCATCATTAACCCTTCTAAATTGTGTTTCAGACACTTGTAGAGATAATTGATCATAATGATCCCATACATTCCTTTTTCCATCAGCTTCCCCCAATATTCCCACTCTATTCAAAACTAGAAAGATGCCTCCTCTAGCTGCTTTATAGACAACATACGAATTCATAAAAAAGCTTTTGGTTTGCCTTATTCTAGTTAATTGGTCATGAATAGTGTCAGAGACAATCATTGGCCAATCAAAGTGTTGTTTTCCATTAAAGATGGTCTAAATGAAGGGAAGCATCCATTCCTTAAAATGAAATGCATCCCTCTTCCCAAAGGCTCTAGATAACATCATTATCAGGTATGATACTTCCTTGTAAAATTTTGTTCTCTTTGGTTGATCATGGAGCTTGGTCAGAGACTTCTTCTTTGTCCTCAACCACTTCTTGTTCAAGTCTTGTTAGCCTCCTTGTATTTGCTTTATATATCCAAAGCTTTTGCCTCCTTCAACTATACCAGGCTCTTTGGATCTAGGACACTAAACATGTGTTGAAACATTTGAGGAGTTAGATCAATAATAACATTGTCCTGTGAATCCATACACTGCCTAGTGGCTAAATTGTAAGCTCCTACTATTGTCATAATCCACTCTAGGAACTGGATAGACAGAGGAAATAAGGTGATGTGAGCCAAGCCAAACTCAACTATTCTTTGAGTTCTCCCTATTATATCCTCAGCAAATGTTTTTGAATACAACTCCCCAAAATTGTATGAACCTAGATTGGTGTCAGTTATATCATACCAATCCAATTCCACTTCTCTTGTAGTGACAATAGGAGCATTATGGTTATACCTCAAAGTATAAGGTAGTTGCTCTGGCTTAATCTTCTTACGCTTAGTTTTTGCCTTTGATGTTTCTACAGGTCGATTCCTTTGGGAAGCTTCTCCTGATACTCCTGACATTCTTTAGCTTTCCTGCAATAAAACCTCTAATTCGATCCTTGAATAAACATCACAAAATATGCTTCAAAAACCTTACCCTTTATATATATAGCGGAGGCGGAACCAAGCATAAAAACATCCTAAACAGTCTCTTTTAAAACACTGTCAGGCTCGAAGCCAAAAACGTTCTTTACAATAATCATAAGCGGGACCGGAGTCAAAACTGGAATGGTAACTGGAACTAGAACCGGAATGGAAACTGATTTGGTTTCTTTCAAATTTTCTAATTTCATATTCAGTTCCCGTTCCGCTCTTGACTTAGGTTATCGTTATTTTGAAAGAATGCTTCTTATGGTAAGTGGAGTCAAAAACGAGATGGAAATGGAATCGATACTTATTGGAAAACATGGTTCAAAGTCTAGATTGATTCAGGTCCCGCTTCCACCTAAAATGACCATGATGTCATAAGTGATTTTAGCAGTTCAATACATAACTTCATGATTTAAGGACTAGGTCATATTAAAAATGAAAGGGGCTAAAAAATAAACTAATAAGACCATCCCCATATGACCAAGAGGCAACTTTACCTTTTAGGGCATCATATTTAAATTAAAAACACAAACACTTCAAAACCCTAAACTAAAAACCGTCGATTCAAAAAAAAAATAGGGCACGAATTTAACCCTTCTAAACTAACCAGATTGAATGCACAATAGATTTCTAAGTAAAAAAAACAATTTACCAAACCCTACTCACTATAAAACTATAACTAACCTATGCATTTTAAAACTAGGGCACCACGATGCGGTCATGACTAAAACGTGAAAACGATCATGTTTAAAAGAAATAGACAGGAAACAAAACCATAAAGCAACATAAGAAAACAAGAAAACTAAACAAAAGCGAAATAAACAAAACACACAAACTTACAGAGAAATTCGCATGAAACTAAACAATCCAAGATGAACAAAAACGAAAAACCCAAAAATAAAAAAGAAATACGAGAGTAGAAAACCCTACCTCGAACACAAATAAATAGGTTAACTTCCTGAAGCAATCTGCACGCAACTATCTCTCTTTCAATCTTTTCACTCTCAAAAAAGGTCCACTGCAACTCTGGTTCACTCTTCAATCTCTTAATAATAGTGGTAATAACTATGCGTTAATCCCTAATTAAGGTAAAACTCAAAGTTTCACGCATGCATGGCACCTGTCATTAGTGCAATAAATGTAGTAGAGCGAAGTCAAAACTGCAGAAGGAACTGTCACATTATTGCTATGCGACTTTAGTAAAGTCAACCACCAAGAAACGATAGGAGGAAAATCAGAATAAAAACTATTCTGAAGACTTGTCTAACTTTCCAACTTGGTTGCCATTTCGGGTTCGGTTCCGTCGACAAAGAATGAAATGAAGCAAAACATCAAAATAAAACAAAAAGACCGAAACAAGAAATCTTAACATACAAAACCTAGTTTAAAATGAAAGACCAAAAAGCGAAGGCGCAATGAAATTTGATTTTGAAACTTCAAATAATAATGGACTTAACTTCTGCCTCAGCCCTGGCTTTGATAAAGAATAAAACAACAAAGTCAAAAGAAGACTGTCGAGATGGGAATCAAAACGAGTTTTGAAAGAAGTTCTTAAAACCCGATTCGGTTCCGTCTCTGGTTCCAATAGAGGGAACTAAAGAAAAATAAAGTGTTGGAAAAGAAAGACTCCAAACTTTGTTTGAAAAACAAGCAAGGATAAAAACATAAAGGGGGACCCATTTTGACCAAGGCAAAAGATGGGGTGTGTTGTGCAGTTTTTTTGCACACACGCCCCACTAAAGTAGGGACCCTCGTTTTTTGGTTTTTGGGTGTCTTGGCCTTTCTATTTTGGAATTTTTCTTGCCTGGGCATGTGCTTTGATGATCATCTTGCCAGTTGGAGTGGCCCATTTGTGAATTTTATTAAAAATCTTAAGATTTGAGTGCATTTCGGACTTTGTACTATTTTCGGGAAAATTTGTTTCCTCCAGATTTTCCCGGTTTTCTTTGGAGCCCGGAAGTGGTTTCTCTTTCAATGAAATCCATGGAAATCCATCGTGTTCGGATTTCTCTGAAGTCCGTTGCTCTATCAGATTTCTGGATTTTGGTCTTGGTTTTCTTGTCGAGGGCATTAATGGCAATTATGGAATTTTGGGGCAATGATATATTGAATTTTGGGAATTAATTGGCCATTGGAGTTTGTTTATTTGCTTGTCATTTTAGTTTGGAGTGCTGGAGCTTGAGGTGTGTTGCTAGATCATGCATTTTGGAGCTATTTCGAGTGCTGCATTTGAATTTTGTGAGCATTGCTCGTATCCCGCTTGTCTTTTTAGGTTGCTTGTTGGCATCACCAGTTCTAGCTCTTTTGATCTCATGGTATGTGGATATTCTCCTTTCCTTCGTTGGTCTTCAATTAATTTTCTTTATATTCTTTCGATTCATTCATTGCTTTGTCATTTTCTTGTGTGTACATGCGATGACCGGGCATTTGGGGTTTCCATTGTTTTTCAAGTCCACTTGGTTGATCACTAAATATTAGTTTTGGGCTGGTCTTTTGTTGATGTTCTCAGGGCTTGTTTACATTTATCCTAAAATCCCTATCTTTGTTTGTAAGCAAGTCATGCCTGGTTCTTTCGTGCTCCCATGGTAGGGGTTTTTAGGGTTTCTCGACCTAGGGCATAGCCAATCCCTCTCAAATTGTTGAGAGGTGAGCTTCAAATTCATGATTGATCCATTGGAGATAAAGGTCAAGTTTTTGTTGAGGTGTAGGTCCTACGTCCATGCTCATTCAATCCATTTTGGTAAAGATGACTGATACATGGGTAAGTTCAGGTTTTCAGAATCTTCACAAAATTTTGCTTCCTCTAGATTTCCCCAGCTTTTCCCATTCCTTCTCTTTTGCCACTTAAGCCGGACTTTTGTCTACCTCGTGAAAATCTGCTTCCTTCAGATTTTCCCGGTGTCTGTGGTTGGTTCATTCTGCCGAATTCATGCTTTGATGGTAATTTATCTTATTCTCGCTAAATCTGCTTCTGTCGGATTTTCCTAGATGCTCTGTGCCTTCTTCGTTTTCTCGGATCGATTGGAACTATTGTTGTTTTGGAGGATTTCTATCTCTGGCAGATTCTTCCAGGATATTGTAGAAATGAAGAATATGATGATTATATGAGGGATTTGCTTATTGATAATATATTAAAGTGATCAAATGAACTTATGCTAAGTAGTTCTAAGGTTATTCCTTTATTATACTAATTAATTGAGTAGTATTAAGGGGGTTTATATGTTTGTCTCGCTGGATTCTTCCTGGTCCGGATTTCCTTGGAATTCCTCTCTAGTCTAGATTCCACGAGGGGGGCTAAAACCCAAACTTTGAGATGTGGGTTTCTTGAATTTGTTGTTTCTCTTGGATCTCACTTTGGTTATATTTACTTGTTTATAGGAAGGATCAGGACAAGATGTTGTTGGTCGTGGCAAGGGAAAGGCAATAGATCCAAGTGCAGAAATTCATGCTATCTCTGATGTAGAAAAGGTAAAATTGGATATAAGGAGTAAGATTCCTAAGAGCAAGCTGACTTCTATTTGGTCAGGAATCACTGATACCAATGTGGGTATGTTGGATTATGAGGAATTCAAAGTTGAAATGGCAGCACAGAGCCTTCCTTTACTGGCTAGGAGAAATGTGGAATCCGGATTGGCAAATGTAGTAGGTTTTCCCTCCATGGTGCAGTGCTATGAGTTGGTGCTTGAGTGTGCCAGGAATTATGACAGAGGGACATAAAGGATAATTGGTCCCCAGGGAAGGATTGTGACTAGCTTCGATCCTGTATCCATTGCTAGGATTTTTGATATGCCTGATAGGTCGCATGTGGTGGCCTTTGATATGGATGGTGCCAGGAAATACTATGAAGAAAATGTGGTCAAGTTCCAGCAAGTAATCAATTCTTGGTTGGAGAAGCCCAAGTCTCATTTCTCCAAATTGCCAAAGCAGCTATTCAGGCTCAATTTCAAAAGGGAATACTACAATGTCATCACTCTTCTTAGCAGATTGGTAGGGTTGAAGAGTGCAGGAGTGTTTGAAAGTTGGATGTTCAATTTCATTGCTCGGATGGAGTGGGGTATATATTATCACTGGGTAGGTACCATAAGTGTAGTCATCCATGAGCAGATGTTTAATGTCTTGCAAACCAAGACTTTCACCATGACCTCCTACCTAATGTATGCATTGGCAAGATTTCACCCATATAAAGGGTTGAGCACTAGAGGTACATTTGGACAAGATGCAATATATGAGGTATATCCACAGCTGCACCTAATAGGAGGAAGCTATAGAAGGGAAAATGATGCTTTGATGATGTATAGTACCAGGTTGCTGCAAGGTGTAGAGCATGTGAGGATTTCTGACAAGGCTAAAGAATTGATAAGGAGGTATGGGCCATGGTTTATCCAATTCCCTACTTTCTCTTACATTAGGATTGATGGTTGTCAAAGGGCTCCATACAGACTCCCGCGGTACCCTACTAATCATATTATATTGTTGGAGGTCACTAGGCAGATTTGTGACTTTGACATAATTGTAAAGGGAGACAAGCATAAAACAGGATTTGGGAATGACTTTCCCTTGAAGATAGGAATGAATGAGGTATGCCCTTCTATCCAATCTGCTCATGCTTCTGAGGAAGAAATGAGTACTTTTGGTCTCTCTTTCCATTCCAAGAGAGCAAGGTTTGACATCACTGGTGAGGCACAAAAGAAGGCCAGTAGGGAGTACAGCCATAAGACCAATATTGAAGATTATTGGCCTAACCTTGGTGATGAATTTGAGGTCAGGAAGAGGAAATTCTCCAAGTTGCTAGTGGATTTAGTAAGGTTATATAATGTGAAGGCCATCCCTAACCAGGTGGAAGAAGATGGAATTTTAATTCAGGGTCATATCTTCGAGGTGGTGAAAGATAAACCAATTGGAGAGATTGACTGGATGGAAGAGGAGAAAACAAAATTAGATCAAATCATGACTCTTGTGATCAAGTACACCAAAATGTGGTTGAAGCACAAAATTCTAGAGTTGGAAAGTGAAGGTGTCCAATGCACTTTTGATTTGATGGGAGACTTGGAGTCTCATTCTATTTCTAAGGAATCACACGAATAGGATCCTAAGGGTAAGGCAAGGGTGGATTTCCCCCTTCAAGATTCAGGTTAGAAATGTTCAAACTGAGAAGGTGGTAGAAGTAGGTAAACAGAGGAAACCTATTGCCAAAAAGAGGAGGCATGTCTCAAGGAGAGAAGCTAAAAAGGATAAAGAAGAGAAGGAAGAGGAAGATGTTATTGTTCCCTTGAAAAAGAGAAGAAAGCTTGTGAGGCTGTCATAGAAACATGAGGAAGCTCCTAAAACTGATAAGGAAGTTGAGCCACCTGTGGTAGAGGTGGAGAGTTCAAGGGAAAGAACACAACTATATATGAGGAGTTCAAGGACTCCTTCCCCAAAGGATGTTGCAATGAAGGAGGATGTGCTAGTGACTGCTCCCATTGCTAAATAGGAAAGCACTTCCCTTCCTCAGGATACTAGCAGTGTGCAAGAAGAACCAAGGAAGGATGAAGATCCTAAGGACTTGGGTGAGGAGGAATTTCAGGAAAGGGACCTCTATAGTGCAAAGGTAGAAATTGACAAGGTGATCCAGTCCCCTTTGGTAACCTATGCAGATTCACCTGCGGAAGCGCAATTGAGCAAATCTCCTCAACAGGAGGAGATACCGGCTAAGATACCTTCACCAGCGTAGGTTTTTGTAGAGGAATAGTTTTTGAACAAAGAAGATCCAATTAGGGATATCCCTAGTGTTCCAAGCGTTGAGAAGGATGCCCCTAATGACCAACAGGAGTAGGATAAGTAGGATACAGTGTCAACTAAGTCTACTATTCCAAGTTGGCTAGATAAAGAATTGAAGAGTAAACTGGTAATAGTAGAATATGCTCCTCCTAATTGGGATGACTTAATGGCCAATGTTGAAAAATGAAAGACTAAGAAGAAGGCTAGGGTTGTGTCCCAGATTGAGAGAGATGGGTCAGACAATAGAGTGGCTCACATTGCTACCCCTACTCCAAATAAAGATAGAGATAATGTGACTGCCAAGGATTATCATGTACATACTATTGACTTAGGGCATGCTTCTGTGGAACAGGACATTAAGGAGTATGAAGGCTCTAGTGCTATAATTGTGGGTAGATTGAAGAGGGTTGTATAAACCAGGCATGAGTTGGAGAGAGAGAATGAGAAACTAAAGAAGTACTTGCAGGAGTTGATGAAACCCTTGCAATCCATTAGATCTTCCTCCTTTGCTGCAAGTTTCTTGCCTTAGGAAACCATTTATGAGCTTGAGAAGATGAAAGGCACCACACTTTCCATAGTTGCTTGGTTGCAAGGGGTTCAAACCAAAGGAGATACTGCCATCAAGGATATCTTGTCAACTGCAGGAGATGCCATGAGGTCAATAGACTGGTTGAAAACTGTGCTAGCTGAAGATGGAGAAGATACTGATCTCCTACTATAGAAAACAAGAACAATCGTGGAGTTCACCGAGGATAAATTAGTAAAGAGTGGGATTCTTCCTTTTCCAAGGGTTTCTAAGCCTTGGGAATGGTTCGAGAACTTGCAGATGAGACAAAGGGCCTTAAAGAAGATTAAAAAGTAAGGGAAGCTGATTGGGGACACTTTGATTGGTATTTATGAGAAGTGTATCTCGTTCTTTGAAATTATGACAGGAAGGAAGAAGTTTGCTCTGAAGCATCTCAATCTGGAGCAACTTAGGAAATGGTGGAGATATGTTTATTCTCTAGTCAGTGAAGGTCCAGTCACTGAACATCAGCTAGATGATGCTGCAACTTACATTGCAGTTATTAACAAATATTTAACTAATAGGGCTGACTGGGATGGTATAGTAAGGCATGCAAGAGATGACATTAAGTCTCTTGAAACAAGATTTAGGGTTTTTCCTGTACCACATATTGCTGAGTTGGATAGGGTGCTGCTAGCCATGCATGGTGAAGAAGATCAAGCTAAGGACAAGGATGGGAAGTAGCTATATAGGGTTACATCGAAATCTGTGCTTTCCATTATCCACATGCATTGGGCTGATCCTTTTGATATTTAGGCTGACTTTGATGAAATTGGTGCAAATTGCACATTTCATATTGTATTAGAATATCTTTTGAGGCCGACCTCTTGTGTGGTATGTTTTTATTGTAAACTTATTTTGAGCCAACCTATCTTAGGGATTCTCTATAAATGGGCATGTTGCCACATTTGGAGATAGATGTAATGCATGATAGGCATGGAGAAATAAAATAGAGATTTCATATTTGAGTGAATTAGGGTTTACGTTCAAGCAAGTATTGTAACAGAAGGCTGGAATTGTTGCCATTTTGGATGACCTAATATAATAAGGGATATTGTGATTTGGTATCTTTCTTGTGTCAAGTTTTATCTGGCATGGTTCTTGTTGTTCTATCTTTAAAATTGCTTAAGTTCATAATTAAATAGTTTGGTGATGCTTAGGGTTTCATGTTTGGAATGTTTGTAGCGATCTCTAGTCCATAATTTTTGCAGTTAGCTGACTGTTAGTTGCTTTGCAAAGTTAGCTTGGGCTTTAAATTGTGCTTAGTTCAATTATAAATGTTTGTTCATATCCAGTAGTATTGTTTTGAATAAATGTTTACGATTTGAAAATCTTTAAATACCTCAGAAGAATGCACTATTTTTGTGAAAATTGCAGATTTATCTGGATCAAACAGAAAGTAGTTTATGAGAGATCAATCCATTTTGAGCATATCATCTTTGGAATTGTTCGTCTTAGGGTTAGAATTAGTATTAGAATTATCTTTGGAACTTTTATCTTTTGTTATTTATTTTATTATCTGGGTTCGATTGAGGATTTCAAGTATCAATTCATTGTTTAGATCTGATAAATTCAAAAGCCTAGTATTTGCTTGTAGTAAGGTCCCTTTGTGATTACCAACATTTTCACATTTATCACTGAGTTGTTTTGTTGCATTTTCAAGACTTGACATTAGATACCTTGGGGTTATCTTTTTTCCCATAGTGATTTACCTTTCAAGAGAGATAGGATATCACATTTTGTCTGAGTTGTTGCTATGCAGAAAACACCATCAAAAGGGTGGTTATGCAAGGCATAACAAATGGTGACTCAGTTGGGAAAATGGTTTACCCATTTTCAAGATACCCAAAGAAAATTACAGTCACCCTAAAACTACTTGGTTTATGAAGCATGCTAACTTGAATAAGATCAGATATATTTAGAATAAGGTTGAGTTGGAATCTCAGATGTATGTGCTGATGAGTTATTTTTGACTCTTAGTGTTTGCATATATTATGCATCATTATTTATAGATACTTTCTATACTCTTGAACAACTATACCCAAGATTCAAGCTACATAGGTTGAGTCCTTTAACTATCATGCCATAAAATCTTGGGTATTGCTCCGCTACTAGATAGGCGTCCATAGCCCCGACAGAGATACCTCTAGCTCTCTCAAAGCATTGCTCTACTGCCAGCGAGGCATCCATAGCCCTGATAGAGATACTTGATTACCCATTTGATATTGAGTTTTCCTTTTCTTTCTTTCTTTTCATTATCATCATTTTTTTTTTCACTCAAGCTTTACTTGTGGAAATATTTTATGCACCTTCCTCAATACTCAGACACAATGGATCTAAAATGTTGGTTGAGAACTAAAAAGGATTTCATGATAATCTTGGAATCGTATTTTTCACTTGAATCAAAGGTAGAATCATCCTAAAACAGATAGGAATTTACTTAGGCAAATGTTTTTCTAATTTGGTGACAGATTTTTTATCATAATTCATGAGATATTCACAATGTATCTTCTATCCTTAATAACTTTTCAAACCCAGATTAGAATGATCATAAAACATAAGTTTCAGAACGAAATCCTTTTCAATGATGATGATGAAAATACCTAAACCAATTTCTCTCCTAGTACCAGTAGCATACTTTGAATAGCAACCCCTTGTCTTGAGATGAACAAAATGAAGATCCCCAATGAAACAAAATAAAACAAAACAAACAAAAAGAACAAACAAAACACAAAAAAGACCAAAATAAAAACAAAAACCTAAAAACAACAAAAAAAAACTTAATTACATATGATACAGTATAATACATTTTGTTTAAAACATCAGACCTTCTATGCACCAAAATAGTGCTTGAGAAATTGACCATTAACTGGTAATGGAACAGGCTATCCTATTAAGGTACTTAAACAAAAAGCATTCTCACCTAGTATCTCAACCACTTGATATGAACCTAACCAAAGTCTATCAAACTTCTGGTGATCTCCTTTCTTTTCTCTGGCTTTATCCCATAGTAATACAAGATCTAATATCCTAAAAGCTTTTATCTTATCTCTTTTGTCAAACCAGTATTTGACAACAACCTGATGTTTAGAGAATTGTTGCAAAGCAGCATCTCTTTGCTCTTCCATGTTAAGCAAATTAAGTAATCTAACTTCAATCCTATCATCCTTGGTATAAAACTCCTGCATGAACTTAAGAACAGGTATTTGTAAATGGATCGGGAAGATTGGGTCTTGGCTATAGACTAACTTAAAAGGTGAATTTCCTAGGGTTGCTTTGATTCGGGTTCGATTTTCCTATAAGGCAAATCTCAACTGGGTGTGCCAGTCTCTAGGATTGTTTTCTAGCAATTTTCTTATCACTTCCAACAAGTTTTTATTAGTGGACTCAGCCACTCCATTTCCCTGAGGGTAGTAATTAGATGAATACTTCAAAGTAACTTTATGCTGATATGCCCATTAAATGAATTCAGTAGAAGAAAAAGCAGGGCCATTATCACATACCAGAGCAAATGGAACTCCAAACTTGGTTGTGATGTTCTTAATCAAAAACTTGATGACCACCTCTGTGGTGCTATTTTTGCAGGGCTAGGCCTCAGTCCAGCGTGTACAGTAATTAGTTGTAGTCAAGATGAATTTATGTCTTGCAGAAGAATTGGGATTAATAACACCTACAAAATCTAGGGCCCATTGAGCAAACAGCCTTACCTCATACACTGGTTGCAAAGGCATTGCAGGATTTCTTTCCCTGGGTGAAAAAGTTTGGAATACATGACAAGTTCTGACATGTTGGTGTGCATCCCAAAATACATAAGGCCAATAATAACCTGATCTAAGAATCTAATGGGCCAAATCATCCATAGATCCATGTCCTGTTCCATGTCTTCCATGGAACTCAAAAATAGCATGCTTGGCCTCTTGCTGATCTAAACAGCACAAGTAAATCCCTTGAAAATTATTTCTGTAGATGGATCCCCCTTTAAGCATATAATGAGCACTCTTCATCCTCAATGCTCTCCTCTGAGTAGCATTCATTCCTTCTGGACATCTATTATTAAGGAGGAAGAAAATCAAATATGTGTACTAGGGATCCTTAGTAAATGACTGGACGGTGTATTGTTGACAAGTGATATTTTTGTCCACATCTACCATTGCTTTTGATAAACCTTGCCCTTGAACAAGTTTCATCGGATGAATTTCTAAGTCAAATTCTTGCAGAATTGCCATCCACTTTCCTCTTCGTTCTCCTAATTCACTTTGCATCAGAAGAGACTTCATAGTTGGATCTGGAACTATAGCCATTACCTAACTTTGAAGAATATAATGTCTAAACTTCTTTACCGCTCGTACTAATGCAAAGGCTTGTTTTTTCAGTGGTGGGTATCTCACTTCTGCATTTTTAAATGGAGATCTCATAAAGGAAATAGTTCTTTCTTCTCCCTCTCCTCTTCATTATGTTAACACACCTGCACATGAATGGTCAGATGCAAAATAATAGAATAAAAAGGGTTTAAATAATCTGGGCTTGTGAAAACAAGTGCCTCAGATATTGACCGTTTGATCTGCGAGAAAGCGGATTTAGCCTCATCAGTCCACTCAATCTTTGCCTCTTTCTTCATCATTTCATTTAGAGGTTTGACGATCTCTGCAAACCCTAATATAAATTTTCTAACAAAATTGATCCTACCGAAGAAGGATCTCATTTCTTTCTTGTTGCCTAGCCTTGTCAATTTCAAGATGGCCTCCACTCGATCAGGGTCTATGGATATCCCTTCTTCTGATATGATGTGACCTAGGAATTTCCCTTCAGATACTCCAAACACACACTTCTTTGGATTGAGAGACACCATAACTTATACATTTCTTGAGAACCTTTTCAAAATCAGCAGCATGGTCTTCTCTATTCTTAGAAAAGATGGTTAAATCATCCACATAAATGATTATACACTTTCCTATCAAATCCTTGAAAGCTCCGTCTATTGCCCTTTGAAAGGTTGCTCCAGCATTGATAAGACCAAATGGCATCCTCCGATAGGAAAATGTGCCCTATTTGGTGGTGAAAGATGTCTTCATTCTATCCTCATGACTGACAAGAACCTGATTATAGCCAGAATAACCATACAAAAATGACATCATCTGAGATCCATTAACCTTTTGTAATACTTCATCCAGAGAGGGCAATGGATAATTATCTTTCTCAGAGGATTTGTTTAGATTCCTGAAATCAACACATAATCTGACTTCACCATTCTTTTTACGTACATGAACTAAATTTTCCACCCAAGTAGAATGTCTAACAAGAAAGATTATTCTTGCAGATAGGAGTTTTTGTACCTCTTTTTGGATCAGGGGCTCAATTAAAGCATTGATCGAGCATTGTTTCTAACAAAAGGGCTTGGCTTCTAGCTTGAGAGGTATGGTATGTGTGATCACCGAAGTGTCAAAGGTTTTTAGATCATCATAACTCCAAGCGATGGCTTCAATGTTTTGTTCCAGAACTTTAACTATCTTGTCCTTAATTTCTTGAGGACAAGCCTTTCCTATGAGGACATTCCTTTCAGGGCCTGAGTGAGTTAGATTGATAGATTCATACTTCCCTCCTTCACTCTCTATGGGCACCCTTTGACGAGCCCGTGGGTCAGAATTAAATATTATCTCCAAAGCCACCATCCCTTTTGGAATGCTATTACTTTTCAAATCCAATATCCCTTCTTCACTCTCTTTCTTAGGATCCCAATCTCCCTGATCTCTTTTAGATTCGTCTATTCTCTTCCCTTGAAAAACATCAGAACTTTCCAAAAAGGCTAATATATGCTAATCATCATCAAATACCTAAAAATTTTGGACATTATCAGGGACTGTTGGGACTGAAATTAGTTCAACTAAAAATCTCTTTAGATCAGAATCTTGCATGGGTTCTAATGTGCTAGCAGCAACAAGAAGTGCATCTGTAATTTGATTAGCTTCTCTAGGGATCAGCCTAATCCCAAAAGCATCAAAGTCTTCAATTAAATTCCAAACTCTATTTTTGTACGCAACCAGTCTTTTGTTATGACATGTATATTGGCTACATACCTGTTTTACAATCACTTAAGAATTCCCCATAAGTATGAGAGCAGTAACCTTCTTTTTATGAGCAAACATAATGCCTTGAGCAGGTGCTTCATACTCAGCCACGTTGTTTGTGCAGCCAAACTGCAATCTGTAAGATACAAAGTAAGTTTTCCCTTTCGGGTTGGTTAGTTCAATCCCTGTTCCACTTCCTGCTTTAGATTTGGAACCATCAAATTTAAGAGTCCACAATTGGTCTTTGGTTGGGAGTTCTTTCTTTTTAGGGACAACAGGGGATGACTTACTTGAAATGTGTGGCAGCTCAGACTTTTGCTAGTCATCAAAAATTGACTTGGGACAAAGCTCACTTGAAGATTTTTCTATGTTTTCAACTTGCTCTGAAATTAGTTCCTGAACAACTTCTTGGGTTAAATTGCAATCCAATTCATCTTTCATCAATGCCTTAGGCATTGGAAAAGTATCTAGGGTAGGTGTATTGAATGGAAATTGAGACACCTCAACCTCTTCTTAAATTTTAGAGCTCAGAATCTGAGACTACTCTACTGGTGAGGAACCTTCCTCTTGAGAAAGGCTAGTCTTGGTAAGAATGATAGCATCCTTGACCTAAAAAGAAAACTCATTGATAGGGATCTAGGGTTTATCTTGATATATTTGTTGAGGCTGGTCTACATGACTTAAGATATCTAGGCATGATTGGCATGTTAACTCTGAATGATTTTGATAATGAATCCTACACCAATTAGGAAGTAACAAACTACTCAAATCAGTTTCTTCTCCTAAAACCAGCCTATCTTGTTGCAATTTCCTTATTAGAACTTGTTGGTTGGGTTACTATGTTCTAGGGGCAATTTATCCCCAGGATTAATTACAGAGAAAGTAAAGAATTCCTCTTGTTTGTAAACCCCTATCTCAATCTCAAAATATGCTACTTCATTTGAGGCATCATACTCTGTGATCATATGCTTGAGTCTTGGTTCACTTTCAATCCTTATCTGCGTTGCAAACCCTTTCCAAGGTAGCCACATGCGAGAGAAATCCAAGGACAAATATCCCCCAATAATTTTCATTAGCTCCCGACTTAGGAGCATACCATATGTCTTTGGGATGTCAGCCACTTAGATATCTATGTAGGTTTGGATCCTTGGATCTGGTCCAACCTATACATGCATGTTCTTTAGTTCTCCTACAACATTGACCTCAGTTTTATCTAACTGAATCACTTTCTTATTGGTCAGGATAGGACTTAATCCTAACTTCTTACATATTGAAAAGGGCATAACATTTCCCGATGCTCCAGAATCCAATAAACAGTTATGCAAATTCTTTCCAAAAATCCTTAAACTTAAAAGAAAAGGTGGGGTACTGGTCTTACCTTTATAGATAGCTGCGTTTGTCTCCTTCATGGGAGTTGCTTTACCTTTTCCTTTTAAGTGGTTTGCCTCCTCCAGGGCCTTGACTACCACTTTTCATTGAGCTGGGAACCACGTCATGATGTCAAAGAATGACAATGATGTCTTTTGTCTCTGCAGTTCTGCAATAAAATCAAATTTTGAATCATTCCTCACTTGATATTTAGGAAAAGCAGGTGGATTATTATCTTCATTTTGGTTAGGTGGGACCATATTGTTTGGAGGTGCAAATGTAGTAAATAGGCCCTTATTCTAATTTCTCAGAAAATGACCACCTTTAGACTGAAAGGCTTGGGCATCATACACATCCTCCTCTGGCCCATTGTCTCCCTACATGGGAAATTGGTATTTCTCTTCAATAGTCTCATAAGTCATAGAAATACTTACTAGCCCATTATCCTAATTGGAATTTCTTGCTGGAGGATGGGCATCAACTTGTGCAATCTTTACAATTTTCTCCATTTCTGGGCAATTAACCTCAGAATGTACTACAATATCGTGTAGCCTGCACCAATTAGTCATGAAATTAAGGTCAACTATATTAGCAGTATGTGATCTCTTCTCACCTAACTGATAATTATGGAGAACGCCCCCATTGTTAGGTCAAGTATTCCACTGCCTATTGTTTTTGTTGAACCTCTGGTTATATCCCCTGTTCTGATTTTGGTAATTTTGGTTAGAGGAATTCTGATTCTAAAAGTTTTGGTTAGTGTTTTGATTCCCATTCTAGTTGGAGTAATTTCCCTGATTGTTTTAACCTCCTTGGTTCTAATAATTTTGATTTTGGTTGTGGGGATGGTTTTGCCTAAGTTGTGCCATGTCATTAGACATTTGAGATAGAGTCTTCTTGAGAGTTTCTAGCTCACTAGTCAGCTGAATAGTTTTTTCATTTTGCACATTTTGCACTATGGATGGGGAATGAACATGGGTTGATCCTTCCGCTTGTTGTTGTTGATTTTGAGTTTGTTGGGAAGAATATTGCATGCCATTTCCAAAAAAGTGCATGGTAGGTAGAACTTGTAACTCATACATAGGTCCGTATTGGGAGTAAGACATCCCTAGGACAGTGTTGTACAATGGTGGGTTAGGCATCTGATAATTCATGGGAGGGAGAGCTACTCCTAAACCTCTTGATTGAAAACTTATATGTTGTTGCAATTTGATAGCTAAATGATAAACCTTAGATAGAGAGTCAATCTCATTGGCCTGATAAGTTCTCTATAAGAATAAGCCAATCAAGGGATCAACAACTCTTAAATATGCCTGAATGGCAATATTCTCGACTACTAAGTAAGGATATTGCAACCTACAAAACATCCTTTGGAATCTAGTGTTGAATAGAGGCAGTGGCTAATGATGTTCCTTCCTTATGGTGGCAAACTGGTGATACAAGATGGCAGGGTCTACATAAACTCGAAATTGATTAATGAATGCATTTTCTAAATCTGTCCAACCCAAAATAGATCCTCGAGGCAGATTTCAGTACCAATTATATGCCATGTCCCCCAAACAATAAGGAAACAATCTACATACCATGTCCTGATGAGCAAATTAAGCACATGTACAAGCATCTTTGAATGCTTATGTATGCTCCTCAACACTTCTTGATTCACCATGTATGTACTTAGGACAAAACTTTTATGGGTTCTTCGATAAATCATGGATTCCTCCTAGAATAGTCCCTAAGGGACATGGGTTATTCACAAAAGAAGCCATGGGTAGGATTGGTTGAGCAGGAGGTGATATAGGCCGAATTGGTGGTGATACTGGCCTAACAGGTGGAGGTGATACTGGTCGAGCCAGTGGGGGTGATGTAGGTGGATTTAGTTGAAATCCAGGTGGAGTAAGCAGTGGTGGAAATGTAGGTATCAATATTCTACGAGCATGGGGTCTAGGTCTAATCGGGGTTTGAAGTTCTTCTAATGGTTCAAGATTAGTAGAGGATCTAAGAATCCTTCCGTATTTCTTCAGTGAGAAAGACAAAATGCGAGTCATCTTGTTCCTTCAGGCCCTCCTTCTAGCGCCAGATTTGTTGATGGTGAAAATAACACAAACAACGTTAAACGAAATATTTCTACTCTATTTCTCCTGAAAAAGAAAGACAACATATAGTAGCCTAACTCCCAAGGTCCTGGTAGTTGGTTCTCAAGTGTCTGGTGTCACTGAATCGGTCCATGCAACTATAATATTCAAGGGCCTTTGTTGGTAATAAGGAATGCAAGCAATGACTTATTCATCGAACTATCTTTAATGAAAAGGGGGTTTTTAAATAAAACAAAAAGATAGATCAGGGTGTATATCAATAAAACATGAATAAAACTTATCTAATATTCAGACATATATCTTCAACAATGAATGTTCTTCCAATAGATCAAAAAAACCATAGCATGATACTATTTACAGAATAGTCCATACTATTGCATGCATCTAAGGTGTTTAATTTAACATCACACACACAGCATAAATATTTCAAAGATAAAAGAACACGCTCTCATTCGTTGCCAAGACCATAGATCAACATACTTCAATAAATTCAATTCATAGATAATCTAATGAAATAATCCTTAAATCTAGTTTCTTCTAAGGATTTTCATCACAAAAGAAACTCTTATGCTTCAACACAATTATTGGCATACATATAGACTATAATTCATCAACCTTATCAAATAAGACTCAATTCCAACACCATATTGCATAAAAAACTTGTAATTATATTCAACTGTAAATAAAGTAACAAAGTATCTCTGTAAAAACTACGAAAATTTTATCTCCTACTATCAGGTGGCTAATCTTATTCTCAACAGCCGACCTTTACAATATGATACCTCATAGGTATTTATAGATATACAAAAATCTGAAGTCCTTTCTATTTTAGGTCGATCCACCTTTTTAGCAATTAAAGTCCTCTTGGAAACTTAGATCAATTTGATCTCCAGTTCCCACCTTGATCATTTAGTTTAACTAAAGAGATAAATAAAGAGGAGAAAAGAAAGCCATGCACCCAAAAACTACTAGTTATGCATGCAAACGAGAGAAAAAAAAATAAAACCATGCATGCATAAGGTTATCAATTATGCATGTGAAGCCTGCTTTGCACTATACTCGTCATAAATGGAGAAGACTTGTTGAAGAACCTCCAAATCCGGCCCATGAACCCAACTGTCTTCAACCTTGATCCTTTCTAATTCCGTAGCAACAAATCCTCTCATGTCCTTTAGCTTTGTTAACTCCCTCTTAGCTTCCCTTATCTCTTCTTTAATATCCATTAACCGATCTAACAACAAATCTTCTCCATCATCTCCTTTTTGCATGACCTCTTTAAATCTATCATCCCATTGATCTTTTATTTGGCTCAAAGGTAGGCCCTCCTTTACCGGTATATTAACATTTACTATGACAAAAATAACTACTTCCAACTCCTTAAACTGTTCATTCAGATCCTTGATAGAATCTTGAACTTCATTTTTATGCTTATATAAAAATTTAGACCTAAACTGAAGTATGTTGGAATTCTTTTCCAAGAAATCTTTATTGTCCTCTTCGAGTATTGACTGTTCTAGAAGAGTGGACCTTAGAAATTTACTAACCTCCTTCAACCTCTGACTATATCCTTTGTACTCCTCCTCCTATTCTCCCAATACTTTGACATACTGGTTCATTTCCTCTATTAACTCCTCCATGACTTTGTGAACCTCAAAACTATTGTCTAGCACCTCACTTATTTCCTGATTTATCTTATTAGTCCACCTATCCAACATCTCTGCCTTACTCCTTACCTCTACCAAATCATCCACCTCTTTCTTACTAAGTAAAATTGGTGTCTCAATGGTGGCAATTTTTTGTGACCTTGGAGTAGAAACACTCTTCAAGAAAGTATGCAACTGGTCCAACTGAGCCTTAAGCTCATCCTTTCTTTGCTTATCTTTCATCATTCTTGATTTAGTGGATGAAGCTACAACATCTATTAAGTTCATTTGTTGATCTCTTGTGGGTCTCCCCAAGTTTACAGTGCCCAACTCGTAATCAGTCAATTGCATGTCTCCTACATCCTTGTCCATCATTGGTATGGTGCATTCAACAACAATTTCTCCTGCATCTGTGAGTCTAGTGGAATGTAGGATTTTGGCCTTCTTCTTAAGCCTTTCCTTTTCTATTTCCTTCATCATATCGTCCCAATTGAGAGGTTGTGAAGGTGTCACTGATCTCTTCTGAAGATCCAATTTCAACCAAGTGGGAGAACCTAGAGTAGTGGTCATTATAGTTGAAGAAGAAGCAACAATAGTAGTAGAGGGTGGCTGCACAATTACTTGAGGTTGAGAATCAACCTCTTGTACCTTTTGTTGTTCTTGCTCCATGTTTGTCTGAGCAAGCTTTTTAGCTTCATCCCTATCTTTCTGTTCTTGTATCCTCTTGTCTTCTTCTTCCTTTTTCAACTTTTCTTCTTCTAATCTCTTCTTCTCAAGTTCTCAGTTTCTCTCTTCCTCCAATGCCTTAAGTCTTTTTGCATCTTCCTTTTCCTTTTGTTGCTTAATCAGCTCCTCAGCATCTTTCTCTTTTTGCACCCATTTTGCTTCCTCTTTCTCTTTATAGGCCTCTTCAGCAAGCTTTAATTTGGCCACAATAACTTCTCTTTCCCTTCGTCGCTTTGCCTTTTCTTCCTCTAAATGATGAATTTTCTATATTAACTCCAGCTTATCATTTTCTTCTTTGATTCTAAGCTCCTGCTCCTTTTGTTTTTGCTCTTTTTCTATCTCATCAGCTCTTTGTTTAGCTTCTACCTATCGTTGCTGGAGTAAGGCATCAACTTGTGCCTTCGCATCAATTTCCCTTTGATTTTGCATCACCTCTACATGTGCTTGAGCATCCAACGCCTTCTTTGCTTCCTCAAACAGGGCCCATTGATCTTCCTCTATCAAAATATGTTCAATTTCCCCCTCTAGAGGCATATTTTCTTGTGCATCTTTTTCTAATAAGGTCTCATCACAGTCTGTTTCCACTTCATTGATCTCCTGCTCCTTCTCTTTTCCCTTTAATGCTTCAGCTATACCATGAAGAGTTCCTTCAAGAATTTCTCTGGTTGGTTACTCTGTAAGAGGGACTTGAGCGGATGACTCAATTATTGCTAATGTTGAAACAACTGGTCCTGTTTGGGCATCCCCCTCTTGTACTCTAGGTAACTCTTGGGTAGAGGCTTCAAGCTCAATCTCTTCAATGTCAGGAGGGAAGAATTCCAAGGGCTCCTTGGAAGGAAAGTTACTCTTAATTCTTTTGTATCCCTTCCCCTTCTTAGGAGCTGGTCCCTAAGTAGTTTTGGTTCTTAGAACAACCCAATGGACACTTCTATCCAAGACTGGCCTCCCTATTTGTTTGATATCAATAGTCTCCTCAACATCCCAATCCACCGGATCCAAAGTTTTGGTGCCAATATTTAATCCCTCATATGATGGGTCTAACACAACTCCATCATCTACTAATGTATCAGGGATGTCATCTTTGATCCCAAATTCTACCATGAGTGCAACATGCAACCTCTCATAATTCCTTTTCCTGAGGCCATACCCATCTTGAAGATCACTGCAGAAGTCTTCTAACAGGTTGAAATGTTTATCAAAAACCGAAGGCAACAAAGCATTCATTTTCTTCTTTGGGTCAAAGTGTTTTTGAGTAGTGTACAAACCTAGCTTCAAATGTATCAATTCACTGCAAACTACCTTAGCTCCCATAAGATGTTGGCAGCTGTATTCACCCAATTGTATGGGAAACTTATGACACCCTATTTTGTGCTTCAATCCAAATCGGGCATTGACCCCCAGAGCTTGATATAAAAATTCCATTAGAACCATCTTGTTGCTAGAACATCTTGGAAGTAAGTGGGGATGACCTTCAAACCCAACCAGTCTGAAATAAGTGAACTTGGGGTATTGGATATACCAACATCCCTATTCCATGATAAAGGCCATAGCTTCTTGGCTCAATCTATATCCCACATCTCCATTAAGTTGGTTATTGATTACATACAAAAATGCATCATTAACCCTTCTAAATTGTGTTTCAGACACTTGTGAAGATAACTTATCCCATACTTTCCTTTGTCCATCAACCTCTCCCAATATTACCACTCTATTCAAACCTGGAAAGATCCCTCCTCTAGCTACTACATACACAACATAAGAAGTCATAAAAAAGCTCTTGGTTTCCCTTATTCTAGTTAACTGGTCATGAATAGGGTCAAAGACAATCATTGGCCAATCAAACTGTTGTTTGCCATTAAAGATGGTCTGAATGAAGGGAAACATCCATTACTTAAAATGAAATGCAACCCTCTTCCCAAAGGCTCTAGATAACATCATTATCAGGTCCGATACTTCCTTGTAAAATTCTATTCTCTTTGGTTGATCATGGAGCTTGTTCAGAGACTTCTTCTCTATCATCAACCACTTCTTGTTCAAGTGAGCCTTGTTAGCCTCCTTGTATTTGCTATATATATCCAAAGCTTTTGCCTCCTTCAACTATACCAAGCTCTTTGGATCTAGGACACTAAACATGTGTTGAAACATTTGAGGAGTTAGATCAATAATAACATTATCCTATGAATCCATACACTGCCTAGTGGCCAAATTGTAAGCTCTTGTTGCTGTCATAATACACTCCAGGCACTGGATAGACAGAGGAAATAAGGTGATGTGAGCCAATCCAGACTCAACTATTCTTTGAGTTCTCCCTGTTATATCCTCAACGAATGTTTCTGAATACAACTCCCCAAAAATGTATGAGCCTAGATTGGTGTCAGTTATATCAAACCAATCTGATTCCACTTCGCTTGCAGTGACAACAGGACCCCTATGGTTATACCTCAAAGTATAAGGTAGCTGCTCCGGCTTAATCTTCTTAGGCTTAGTTGTTGCCTTTGATGTTTCTGCAGGTCGATTCCTTTGTGATGCTTCTCCTGATACTCCTGACATTCTTTAGCTTTCCTGCAACAAAACCTCTAATTAGATCCTTGAATAAACATCACAAAATATGCTTCAAAAAACTTACCCTTTATATATATAGCAGAGGTGGAACCAAGCATAAAAACATCCTAAACAGTCTCTTTTAAAACACTACTGGGCTCGGAGCCAAAACCGTTATTTACAATAATAACACGCGGGACCGGAGTCAGAACTGGAATGTAAACCGGAACCAGAACTGGAATGGAAACTGATTTAGTTTCTTTCATATTTTCTAATTTCATATTCAATTCCAGTTCCACTCCCAACTTAGGTTATTGTTATTTTGAAAGAATGCTTCTTATGGTAAGAGGAGTCAGAAACGGGATGGAAATGGAATCGATACTTATTGGAAAACATGGTTCAAAGTCTAGATCAATTCCGATCCTGCTTCCACCTAAAATGACCATGACGTCATAAGTGATTTTAGTAGTTCAATACATAACTTCATGATTTAAGGACTAGGTCATATTAAAAATGAAAGGGGCTAAAAAATAAACTAATAAGACCATCCCCATATGACTGAGAGGCGACTATACCTTTTAGGGCATCATATTTAAATTAAAAATATGAACACTTCAAAACCCTAAACTAAAAACCGTCGATTCAAAAAAAAGCTAGGGCACAAATTTAACCCTTCTAAACTAACCAGATTGAATGCACAATAGATTTCTAAGTAAAAAAAACAATTTACCAAACCCTACTCACTGTAAAACCGTAACTAACCTATGCATTTTAAAACTAGGGCACCACGATGCGGCCATGACTAAAACATGAAAACGATCATGTTTAAAATAAACAGACAGGAAACAAAACCATAAAGCAACATAAGAAAACAAGAAAACTTAAACAAATGCGAAATAAACAAAACACACGAACTTACAGAGAAATTCGCACGAAACCAAACAATCCAAGATGAAAAGAAATGGAAAACATGAAAATAAAAAAGAAATACGAGAGTAGAAAACCCTACCTCGAACACAAATAAATAGGTTAACTTCCCGAAGGAATCTGCGCGCAACTGTCTCTCTTTCAATCGATTCACTCGCACAAAAGCTCCACTGCAACTCTGGTTCACTCTTCAATCTCTTAACAATAGTGGAGATAACTATGCGTTAATCCCTAATTAAGGTAAAACTCAGAATTTCATGCATGCATGGCACCTGCCATTAATGCAATAAATGTAGTAGAGTGGAGTCAGAACTGCAGAAGGAACTGCCACATTACTGCTATGCGACTTCAGTAAAGTCAACGACCAAGAAATGGTGGGAGAGGAATCAGAATAAAAACTGTTCTGAAAACTTGTCTAACTTTCCAACTTGGTTCCCATTCCAGGTCCGGTTCCGCCAACAAAGAATAAAACAAAACAAAACATCAAAATAAAACAAAAAGACTGAAACAAGAAAACTTAACATACAAAACCTAGTTTAAAACGAAAGACCAAAAAGCGAAGGCGGAACGGAATTTGATTTTGAAACTTCAAATAAAAACGGAGTTAACTTTCACCCCAGCCCCGGCTCTGACAGAGAATAAAACAACAAAGTCAAAAGAAGATTGTCGGGATGGGAATCAGAATGAGTTTTGAAAGAAGTTCTTAAAACCCGATTTGGTTCTGGCTCTGGTTCCGATAGAGGGAACTAAAGAAAAACAAAGTGTTGGAAAAGAAAGACTCCAAAATTTGTTTGAAAATCAATCAAGGATAAAAACATAAAGGGGGACCCATTTTGAGCAAGGCAAAAGATGGGGTGGTTACGTAAGGCATAACAAGAGACATAGTCAAATTTTTTGCTACCCACAATGTGAAGTGGGATGCTAATTGGAGTCTTGACGATTCTTTTGTTCTCCTATTGGAAGTTGTATACACCTATGCACTTAGAGAAAACATCAACACGTCTATTGAATAAATAGTTGAAGCAAATAAATATCAATATAATATTTACATGTTACCAAATCTAGTTAAGTCACATACATCAAAAATAGAATCATGTCCAAAACTCACAAATCACTAGCATGGATATAAACCAATCTCATAGATTATTATGATTGAATCTCATTATTTAATATCCCCACTTTGACAATATCTAACTCTTAATATTTTTTTTATAAAATGCTATCAAATTTTGATAACTTAATAAGTCAACTTTAGAACACACTCTAGTATTTAGGTCAAAATTTCCTTGGTATTCAAAACTCTGATAATATCCACACATATAATAATGGAAATAATATAATTTAAAATAAATATCTCACAAAATACAAGATATGTTTGTGGGTTAAGATGTCTTGTATCCAATATATGTATAAATATCTAACAAACCCTCAAATAGGGTAACATCATACACTAGGCCTTATGGAAGAAACCAATCCACATGCTATATCTCTGAGATATCCCAGATACAAAATCATACACAAAACATATCCTTACAATGATAATTACCTCCTTTATTAAGACCTAATAATATAATGGAGGGGTAATCCCAATGAAGGCCTAGTCATCACTTGATATAATTAATTACACAAATTATCCACATGATCCATTATAACTAACTTAATTTATGGGTGCCACATGTTGGCATCTCCATACACCATACATTATAATATTATTTATCCCTAGGTACCTAACATGTCACCCCTCCTTAACATATTTCATCCTTGAAACATGAGAAGGAGCCATATATAGTATGGCTATCACAAGTAATTATAAATATGATGTCATGACCAATCATTTCACCATTCATAGTTATCCTCACAATACTTTTAGCTTGACCATACCTATATTGCATCCTTGATCCATATTTTGATGCACCCATTTGATTCCATTCCTTTTCATAGTAATTCCTCCTTTTCTGTCATGGATAGCCATTACTACTATGCTACCTTTGATTCCATGTAGGTCCATAATGATTGAGTTGTTGATTCCATGTATTATCATGCTTCAATGTTGTTTTCCTCTATGACTCTTATCTCTTATGTAATGATGTTGTTGCCTATATAGCATACCCTTTTTATCTTTGAAACATTATCTAATTCTTCACCATTTTGTTCACTTATTTTATTGCCTTATGAAGAGAATTACTTGTCTGATTTTTTCCCTCTACATATTGCCCCTCTTGCTTGTCCTTTAACTCATTAGAGAAATTTTTTTTAGATTCTTGAACTTGATCTTCTTTGACTTTCCTTTGGACTTCATTACATGTAATATATTATAATTTAACTTTTCTCCTTCTATAATAAAGATTCATGAACTTCTTTTGTGAATTAATGTTTATTGTTTCAATATATTCTAACTAATGATAACCAAGAATAATACCCAATCTTTCAATATTCAAACCATAAAAGTTTGAATACAAAGCATGTTTATCCACATAGAGCTTCAAATATTCAAAATTTTGAATATACTTACCTACTATTTGACTATCCTTGATGTGTCTTACTTTTCCTTATAGTTTCTTGGCCAGTTCTTTATTGATGAAGTTATGTTTGCTACTAGGGTTTATAGAAATAATTTCTTGTCTTTTGAATATATCTAGAAAATTAAAGGATCAAATCTTCCTTCCTTGGAGAAAAAGTGTTCCTACTTGTACCCTTCATCTTCTTTTCATCGTCGTCTTCTTTCTCTTCCGCCCCCTTCTTAAGCCCATTTATCCAAAACAAATTGTTCTAATTCATCCAAACAATAAATATCCTTATGCAATGATTCATACCATTGTTTAGCTTCACCTTAGAAGTATAATGACAAATGCACTAGCCATATTTCACTTTTACAATGAGCCAATTTGTGTTTTTGTCACCATTGTAATGCATCTCCACTTCCATCAAAATTGAGAATCCCCATTGGAACTAGGGTTTCTAGAGAATCTGCATTGAAACTAGGGTTTCTAGATTTCTACTATATACCAAACTTTGGTTTGATCATTTCATAATTTTTAGCCTCAAAAATAAAAATACAAAAAGAAGACCCCTAGTAAATTTTAGTGAGCTTTTTAGAAATATATAATTTTAAAAAATCTTAATATGCAACTTAGAAAACAAATTTATGAAAAAATCATAAAAATAAATAAATATCTTAATATCGGTGATACAAACCTAATTTTTGGTTGTATCTTTCTTAGACAATCCTCCAACTTCAATAAAAAAATTGTAGCCATTTGAAAAATAGAGAAAAATCTAAAAAAATAGGGTTTTATCCTCACCTTTTCCCAAATTGTAGCTCTAATACCACTTAATATCTACATATATAATTGAACCACCAAAAACTTGATAAGCTAAAAGGGAAAGAGGATTCCCCAATTAGGCTCCTAGGGTTTTTCACCTAGGAGCACTTGGTTAGGAAATACCTCTCTTTCACCTAATGATAAGCTTTTGGGTGTTCATTCAAAGGGGGATTGGGGGTTGTGAATGTGTGTGTGTGATTGTGATGTCTAAGTGCTGGAAATGGAAAATAGAAACTAAATTCTAATGTAAAACCTAAGAATGCAACTATGTTTGAATACACATAATGATATGCAAGTATGCACAAAATAACCTAAGGAATATGAACAAACTATTACAAAAATGAATGAGATAGAAGGGGTGTACACCTAGAAACTTGTAGAGGCTGGAAATGCTACTAAATTTGATGCAGAATCTGAAAGGGACACTTGTGCCAATCTGGGTGATCTAGTCCTTCTGTCGGGAAACTTTGTCAGAGTGGGTTTCTGCCAAACGGGTATCCAGATCTACCAAGATCCCTGAAAAAATAGATTTAGTGGGACTAGGTTGCCCAAAATGGTGACCTAGTCCTCTTCTAATTTTTTGAAGATCAGAAGATGGAATATGAAGCACTCAGTCTATGTTTCTTGCTCCTCCAAGTGTCCGGTCCCAAAAATGTACAACCGGATCTGTAAGTGTCTTTCAAGCTTTAATTAAGGTTTCTTCAACCTTAGAGAGCTTGGACAAGTTGTTGAATGATCTTCCACCTTGGTCCTTTGCCAAATCTTCCTACAAGACCTGCAAAACACACAAAGAGAGAAAGAAATATTGGATGCTAGGGTATGGGGGCTTGCCTTGGTCAAGCCCCTTTTGAGTAATTAAACCAAGACGATGAAATAAAGTAATGAAGCATGGACAAAGGATAATCATGGAGTTTACCTTGCCTTGATGATTGATCTTGAGTTGCAGCAATGGAGATTCAACCCTTGAATGCTTCTTGAGAGAGATGTCTTAGTGTCCTAGAATACTCAAACCCTAGTTTGCTTGAGAAGAAGAAGAGATGATGGATGAGAGGAGAAAATGAGTGGTGTCTAATGAGAAATTAGAGTTTTTAGGATTATTTATACAAGTTATGCCCTAATTTTCCTGAAATAATACCATATAGGCCAACCTTAGGGTTTTATAGACCAAAATCTCGAAAGAAATTAAGTTTATTTCAATTTTTATGCCACATGGGACTAGGTCGCCCAAGGTGGCGACCTAGTCCACCTGGGCATTTTTCATTGATTTTTAGGGATTAAAATGTGATTAACATTATTTTTCGGGATTGTCTCACAAAACACACTGAGAAAGGACTTATATGCATATTAACGGGTCATTATAGCATAATAAAGGGTTGATTGAGTGATGACAAGCCTAGGAGAGTGTGAAAATATTTTACAAAACCTTACAACACTTCAGCACAAGGCTTGGAAAGGGGTAAAAAGAGGCTTAAAAAGGTCCAAAATCCATAGGCAAGGGTCCAAATGAGAGAAAAGGGTCAAAGACTACACTTTTTGGTGACACATTTAGCCCCCACTTCAGTGAGAGTATGAACTTGCTTCAAAATCACACTAAAGTAGCCCAATGGAGATGGCAAGGAATGACAAAGAAGAAGAATGGGAAAGATAGAGAAGGAGGTGGTCAAGCTCCCAAGGATTTGAGATTCTAAGTCAACGAGACATCAATGCCAAAGAACACACTCAAGGGTGAATGCATTACAACAAAACAAGATACATGATCATGCAATGCCAAGTATTACTATGAAGAGAAGAGAAAGGGTGAAAAAGATGCGCTCACTCTGGGGCCACATAACATCAGGTCGTTTGTGGGGTGAGTTGTCCCAAAAGGTGAGAAACATACACACACTTGGTATGTATTCACACACATAAAGGTGGCTATGTAGAAATTCGTGCCACTTGTTGGGCTTCCCACTTAACCATACAAAAGTTATACCTTGTGATAACTTTGATAAGGCGCCACAAAATAAAGTGGTGTTTGAAATTATTTTGTTGAAAGGGATTTTTATTTTGTTCATGTGATGTCTCAACCTAAGGAACATTATGCGTAATGTCACCAAGAGAGGCAAAGTGAAAATGTACTCATCTTGTATGCAAGAGAGGCAAGAGCTCATCTTGTATGCAAAAGAGGAAAAATGCAAATGTCTCATCCTAAACAACAATGTGTGTGATGTTTTCAAGAGAAGGAATCACAAGAAAAAGAAGATCACATAATGAAAGTTGAGTGGTGATGTATGCCCCCACTTTAAAGGAATTGCTAAACACCGTACTATGAGAAATTGCTTTAAAGTAGAAGAGGAGGAAGAGGACATGAGAGCTTGTTCGGAAAGCCCTATGCCGAGTCATAGGTTTTTGAAAAGCTACGTCATGAAGGAGGAGTGTATGTCACATGCGAGCCAACTTAAGACAAGTCATCCACATGCCAAGCTTGCTCTTATATGTTCATGAAAGGCTAACGATAAGCCAAAAGAGACATCAAAAAGTGACATACGAGGGAACAAGGCTAACTAACCCCTTTCCCCCACTTAGTGTAGGACAAGAGTGAGCCAAAACGGTTAATGAGATGCAAGGGAGAGTGAAAATTGGTATCAATTAGAGAAATGAGGTGCCCCCACATGAGGAAGAGCAACAAACTCCTTAAGAGGTTGGATTCTACTACTCAAGGCCTTACACTCATTAGTGTGATGACCATGAACTCAGTGGTAGGCACAAAAGGAATGCTTGTTGGAATATTTCTTCGAGTTCGGGGAGGAAGATAAATCAAGTTATCTTGGAGGAGTCTCAACAAGATGCCTTCTTGATCAAGGGTAGAAGGTGTTCGTTTGGTTTGCAACAAAGAAGTGTCTTGCTTAGTATAGGATATCATACTTATGCAAGGCACTATAGATTGTGAGATTTTGTACACTCTCTTAGAGGAGTGTGTAAAATCTGAATTAGTAGTGTGATGTGAGATGACATTGGTGTTAAGCAAAGAGTCCGTTGTTGGTGTCAAAGGATCACTTTTAAAGGTAGGGTTAGATGGGTGATTTGGGATAGTGTTGATGTTGGAGGAAGGTTTGACTATTTCAATGAAAGGACAAAATCCAACACCATGATGCATTGTTTGCATGTTAGGCTTGATAGGGTTGCAAATACCTTGTTCATTAGCACCACAACCTTTG
This sequence comes from Sequoiadendron giganteum, assembly GCA_007115665.2. Taxonomy (NCBI): domain Eukaryota; kingdom Viridiplantae; phylum Streptophyta; class Pinopsida; order Cupressales; family Cupressaceae; genus Sequoiadendron; species Sequoiadendron giganteum. The sequence continues at coordinate 135,438,857 of CM021102.1, read as the reverse complement.
CCATTATAGCCAAGTTGCTTCATGAACTCATAACCTTTTCCATAGAGCTTTTTCAGCACTTTTGAATCGTGTGAGGGTTCATTGTTTGCATTGGTGGCTAAAGTAGTTGAGGTGGGTGCTTGTGAAGGATTGATCAGTCTTGTGTGGACAAGACTAGGTTTCCCTTATTATAGTATTGGTTTGTGATCTTGGATTCTCTTAGTAAAGGAGGTGTGAAGGTTAAGGAACCCCAATCATCATAGAAGGATGTTGCTTGTATGGGTTCCATAGGTTTGGTTGGTGTGGACATGGTGAAGGGTTTGGATTTGTTTTGCTCAAGTTGTAAGACACTATAAGGCTCAGGATCAAAGTCAAGGGTGTACACTTTTTATTGTAGATGTACTTCATCTTTCAATGAAGAGTGGAAGGCACACCATTCATTGCATGAATCCATGCCCTACCTAAGATGAGGTTAGATGAAACATCATTAGGCATACCACAGATCGATGTGTCTAATATGGCCACTCCAATTGTAAGAGGCGAAGTGATCACACCAAGCGGCTTTTGTCCTACATTGTCAAATCTAGTGATAAATAAAGAGGTAGGTTGAATAGTTGATTTATCGATATGGATCCTATCAAAGAGATTGACACTACGCACATTAACTGCAGAGCCATTATCAACAAGGGTTCACTTGATCCCTATGCGTTTGTAATGAGATATGATCATGAAGGCTTCAACTTGGTTTTGAACTTCCAAAGGAAGGAGCTCACTTTGGTGGAAAACAATGTCAACATTCAAGCCTTGAATCATATATGCAATGTCATTTGTTTGCACAGTAGAAGGGACAAGAATATTTTGTAAGGATTCCTGCATCATGTTGTGATAGTGAAGGGAGGCTTGAATAAGGTCCCATAAAGATATTTTTGTGGGAGTATTCCTTAATTGGTCAACAAGGTCATACTCCCTAAGAAAGGAATTTAAGCGAGGGGCAACACGTAAGATGGGAGGGGAGGAAGCTAAGGAAGTGGAGGTTGGTTGTTGGGAACGCAAGTTATTTCGGGTGTAATGTGCATGCACAATGGTATTATGACTCAATTGCTCCAACACATGAGGCTTAGGTGGGGAGAGAGTGAATTCAGGTTTAGAAGGTGGAGAAAGGATGAGTTGAGGTTGAATAATATTAACATACCCTTTGGAAGGAGAGTCAATGTTATCCTTGGTTTGCATCATGATATCCTCCCTAGGAGGAGAGAGTTTAGAAGAACTACAAGCTTCATGTACTTCACATTCAAGGAGTGGTTCTTCTAAAATAATGTCATCACTAGTAGGGGAATGATCAATGATGGGATAGGGAGGAGGGGGATGGGTAAGAGGGGATTCTATTTGATTGTCTAGGGTCTCATTCTCTTGTTCCATACCATCTACCCTAGTAGGAGAGCATGGAAGAGGATCATCACATGCTTCATCACAAGGGGGGAAGCATCAAGAGAAGATCCACTATGATTTTCAAATAGATTATCCCAAAGGGGAGGAGCATTAGGAAACGGAGGTTCAAGAATCTTGTGACTTGTTATAGGTATGGCTTCTAACACCGACCTATCCTCTTTGCATTGAGGAAGGATATTAGAAGAGGGACAATTTTAAGCATCACGATGAGGGAGACTAGGTAAAGTGATGTCAAGAAATGTGTTTATGATTTCATCATGTTGTTGTTTAATGTTTGGAAAAGGGGGATGAGGAGAGGGATAATCAAGACCCTCAACGCTTGTAGCTTTTTTCACCAAAATACCTTCATCACTAATAGGAGAGGTATAGGGAGAAGCACAAGTATGATTGTTATGATTGTCAACACAAATAACCTCATCAAGGGGTAATGTAATGTTAAGAATTGTGTCAATGGTTTGGTTATTAACATGTTCTTTAATGAATTCATTATTATAATCTATGTTGAACTCATAAGAAGGAATGTTAAATTTATACAATCCATTTGAAACCAAATCAAAGCCACATCTTTTAAAAGAAAACATTGTATGAAGAGAGGAAGGAAAGAGAATGCAATGCACTAATTTAAACTAAAATATTGAAATACAATTTTTCAGATGGGAAACAAGGTAATTTTCTGATTACACTATGTAACAATTTGAAAAAGAAATGTAGAATATGCAAAATAAAAACTAAGCAATGCATGAAATGAGCTAATTTAAGCTAGTTCTAATAAAATACATGTAATAGAAACACAACCAGTTGATAGAGATAGGTAATGGCACAAAAAAGAAGCCTAAAAATAGGGTTTTCAGCTTTGTAAACGACAATTTCAGAAGCCTAAAGGGATTAGGTCGGCCAGGGTGGTGACCTAGTCCTCCTGGTGATATTTTTGAGATTTTTCAAAATATTTTGATGGATATAGGTGGCTTTTGTGTTGTACACGACAAATCTAAGAAGAAAATGTAGAGTTTCAAAAATGTTTACTGTTTTAATATGCAAAAATGCAACCTATATGCACTTTTCATTAATGCAAAATTTGAAACCCTAGGATGCAACCTTACTAATGCAACATGCAATGCAAGCTAATCCTAGGATGTAAAATCAGAAGTAAGAAAGTGTTCTAAATGTGGGTTCACCAAAATGAACCACCAAAAACTTGATATGCTAAAAGGGAAAGAGGATTCCCCAATTAGGCTCCTAGGGTTTTTCACCTAGGAGCACTTGGTTAGGAAATGACTCTCTTTCACCTAATGATATGCTTTTGGGTGTTCATTCAAAGGGGGATTGGGGGTTGTGAATGTGTGTGATTGTGATTTCTAAGTGCTGGAAATGAGAAATAGAAACTAAATGCTAATGTAAAACATAAGAATGCAACTATGTTTGAATACGCATAATGATATGCAAGTATGCACAAAATAACCTAAGAAATATGAACAAAATATTACAAAAATGAATGAGATAGAAGGGGTGTGCAATTGGAAACTTGTAGAGGCTGGAAATGTTGCTGACTTTTATGCAAAAACCGAAAGGGACACTTATGCCAATCTGGGCGATCTAATCGTTCTATTGGTAAACTTTGCTGGAGTGGGTTTTGCCAAAAGGGTATCTAGATCTACCAAGATCCCTGAAAAATAGCTTCAGTGGGGCTAAGTCGCCCAAAGTGGTGACCTAGTTCTCTTCTGAATTTCTGAAGATCAGAAGATGGAATCTGAAGCCCTCGGTCTGTGTTTCTTGCTCCTTTAGGTGTCTGGTCCCGAAAATGTAGAATCTGATCTGTAAGTCTCTTTCAAGCTTCAATTAAGGTTTCTTCAACCTTAGAGAGCTTGGAAAAGTTGTTGAATGATCTTCCACCTTGGTCCTTTGCCAAATCTTCCTACAAGACCTAAAAAACACACAAAGAGAGAAAGAAATGTTGGATGTTTGAGTAATTAAACCAAGAAGATGAAATACAATAATGAAGCATGGACAAAGGAGAGTGATGGAGTTTACCTTGCCTTGATGATTGATCTTGAGTTGCAGCAATGGAGATTCAACCCTTGAATGCTTCTTGAGAGAGATGTCTTGGTGACCTAGAATACTCAAACCCTAGTTTTCTTGAGAAGAAGAAGAGATGATGGATGAGAGGAGAAAATGAGTGGTGTCTAATGAGAAATTAGGGTTTTTAGGCTTATTTATACAAGTTATGCCCTAATTTTCTTGAAATAACACCATACAGGTTGACCTTAAGGTTTTAGAGACCAAAATCCTGAAAGAAATTAAGTTTATTTCAATTTTTATGCCACATGGGACTAGGTTGCCCAAGGTGACGACCTAGTCCACCTGGGCATTTTTCATTGATTTTTGGGGATTAAAATGTGATTAACATTATTTATCTAGATTGTCTGACAAAACACACTGAGATAGGACTTATATGCGTATTAAGGGGTCATTATAGCATAATAAAGGGTTGATTAAGTGATGACAATCCTACGAGAGTGTGAAAATGTTTTACAACACCTTACAACACTTTGACACAAGGCTTGCAAAGGGGTAGAAAGAGGCTGAAAAAGGTCCAAAATCCATAGGCAAGGGTCCAAATGAGTGAAAAGTGTCAAAGACTACACTTTTTGGCGACATAATAATAATTGAAACAATATAATTTAGAAGATAGCTATTGTACAATACAAGAGATATGTGTGGGCCAAGATGCCCTAATATTCAATATATGAAAAATAGAATAAATCCTTTAGGTAGGGTAATATTGTACAATATTCCTTATGGAAGAAGCCAATCCATGCTATATCTTCAAGAGATCCCAAACACAATATCATATCCAATACATATCCTTACAATGATAATCACCTCCTTTATAGAGACCTTCTCCTAATAATATAATAGAGGGGTAATCCCAATGACTGCCTACTCATCACTTGATATAATTGATTATACAAGCTATCCACATGCTCCAATACTTAAGGAATGTGTGCCACATGTTGGCATCTTCATCCACCTACATAAATTATAATATCATATCCCTAGGTACCTAACAAACTCTTTCCAATTGATCAAGTCTAGTTAATATTGAATTTCTCATATAGACAAAACTTGTAGACCAAGGTTAGAATGAACATATAATCATAACATATTCAAATGATCAAATAAAATATGAAATATTTATTTATTAATACATCAAAATCACACTTATCAATTTATGTTAAATCCCCTAATTCATATTTAGTCTATTGTTTATCAAAATCAATTTAGTCATCAACATGTAGTAAATTAAATGAATAATATTATTAGTGTTGATAAACATTATTAGCATGAAATCCATGAATCAAGAGGTAGAATGTTATATCCAAGGTCTCAAATTCAACTAGAATTTTAAGATTCATTAACCATGAACAATGCAAATAGGGTCATAACATAGTTGGACCCTACACTCAAGAACAACACACAAGACAGGTCCTTATGAGACCCATCTCATTACACTACAAACACCTCACCACCATCAAATTCTCATCTTCTTTAAAAATATTGTGGCTACTGTCATGACTAGAGTGTGAAAGAAAATTCAAATCTCCAAACACATCTTAGGGTTCAAAATAACTATTAATAGGAAAGCCTTCCAAATTCTTAACCAATTCAACCACTTCACATAGTTGTTGAATTCCTCTACCCCTACCAATATATTCCTTCTAATAAACAACTTAGAAGGTTTCTCTAATAAGTCTCATGGTTCTTGTCAAAATTTCATACACATTAAAATGTTTCTCTCATCCACCCAAACCTATTAACCAATCAAAATCATCTTCACTATGCAACAATCTTCAATTCTTTTTATTCTTCTCAAGCTAGTGAAATAAAGAATTGCCTTATCCTTGCCTCTTGGAGACATCAACTTCTACTCAATATTTTTGGTAGTAGGATTTTTTTGGGAATCATGGGGATTTGAGGCAATTTGTGCCATTTCCTCTTGTATATTCTTTGTTGAAAGCTATTTGACCTAGATTAAAAATTATTGGGTACAATCTAGAACCCCCAAGGATAAATGGGTTCCATCGAATCCTTGGGGAAAATATCACCCCAAGCTCTCTTGAAAGAGGAAATAAAATCTACATTAGATAGATTAGAATAAAGTTCATTAATTAACTCCCCACTTGTTATAACTATAGAGGTTTCATGATGGAATCTCTAGGCGAATTCATCACACATTCACTATTTCAGTCATAATTCAACTTGTAACAATCTTTAAAATTCTTATCAATGATCTTCATGCTAGGAACAAACCTATGCCAAAAGGAGCATATGGCTTGTCTTTAGCAAGGTACTCAACATCCTTCACCACATAAAAAGAAAATAACCATGGTTCAAGGGTTCAATACACATATTTCCTAATGCCATAGCCATTGGACAAAACTGAAGGTCATTGTTATCCTCCAACTCTACTATGAGCTCCCAAGTATTAATTTTCTAAGGTACATCTTCTTCATGTGAAGAGGCCCTCTTAAGATTATAGTAAGCATTTATGAGGCTCGTGGATGTTCATGTAGCATGCAACCATCTTGAACCTCACATATTTCAATCTTGTGATTTGCATTGCCACACATTGTTACTACAACTATAAAGTAGAATTAGGAGTAATAATAATATTATAATCTTACTTTGTTGTAGGAATTTTGGTGATTAAAACTTGACAACATGTATTTTGAAAGGGGTCAACACTAGTATCTCCATTAGTGAAAAAGGTTGTAGAGGAATAGGTTTTTAATCTTAAAACAACATTTATAAGAGGATCAAGGTTTGCTCCATAAAACTTGCATTCACAATACTAAGAACAACTACAATAATGAATAAATTCATGATTTTCTTCTCCATGATGGATCACAAAGTGTGGTTTGAAACATTGATGCAATAAACTCCAACACAATCAAATCCAAAAATAATAATGAACAATATTATGTGATGCAATTATATTTTTCTTATTATTCAAATTGTGAGTATAAAGAACAAAATCAAGAACATTCATCTAACAAATACCAAGAACAATGAAAACTATTTTAATCTAATATTTATATAAATTCCCCCCTTCTCAATTTCATAAAAATAATAAAAATTGTAAATAACAATTATTTAGACTAATTTATTATTAAATATATATTTGTATATTTAATAAAAAAAAACCAAAAATTTGGACCCCACATATCAATGTATCGTCTTATTATTTTCCAAAATAATAAAAATTACATTTTAAAGATTATCAATTGGTAGGTTATCTTACACCACTGGTTAGAAACAACATGTGACCGAAACGGTTGGTACACGGACACGTGGGCGGCGCCTCCGTGCCCGTTCAAAATTATAAAATTGGCCAATCAGGCATAGCTAAACAATGGGGCCCACTCATTTCCACTTTCCGTCACGAAAAGCTCAATTTTATTTCAGAAAAACCAATGAGAGTCAGCCCCACGAGAATATTATACAGGTAGAATACGAATATTCCCCGCGTATATTCCTTTCGGGCCAAACAACCAAACCGTAGACGGTTACGCGTGATGGCGTGTGTCCGGGTCAACGCGGTTTGCCTAAACAACGTGGAGCCGCTATAAACGGAGGGCAGGCGGAAATGTAGAGCATTCATTCGCTTGTTGAAGAAAGGGCATTTGGCTTTTCTCGGGGCTCGTTAGCTGTTGTCTCTTCCCAGCGGTCATGGCTTCCACTGCGAGTAGATGGCTCAGGCCCGAGGTATGTTATGTTAGGGTTTGATGGTAACACAAGAAAATGAATCTTGATCTTGCAAATCCATTTGTTTGTCTGTGGTATTGCCAATGTTGGATCTCCATTCTGCATACTTTGTTATGAAGGGAGGGCAATCTGCCTGATAGTTATATATGGTTCTTTACCCATCTTTTGGTTTTATCTTAGGGGAGATTACTATATTCATTAGTGCATTTGATGCCTTTTTTTATAAATTTTTATTTAGCCAAAATTGACCTAGGAGTTGTTGCATGGGCTGCTGTTGAGGTCTAGCTTCCATTAACAGCAGGGACTAAAGCTATTCGTTTATCATGAGTGGTCTAGCACTAGCGGGTTGTGGCTCAGGTTTTTCTTTGCTCTTTTGGAAGGGGTGAAAGAATTTTAGCGTAACGAGTCTTTTATTCTGTAAGAATATTTCTCTGAAATTGCCACATTTTTGAATGCACATACATGTATCCTTTTAACAGGTTTCTGGTTAGAATACCTGATGCCTTTTAATTCAAGTCTGAATTGACCGAGAAACTACATCCGCTTTTCATGGGCTCAAAGATCGATTAATTGAACCCAGCTCTTCTTCTTGTTCGTGGCTCCCCCTTACCCTTAGATCCTGCCATTGCCTCTCTGCCTTAACACCGTATTATGGCCCAGGTTTTATCGTTGCTTTTTTGAAGAGGTGGGAATGGGGCAAATGGGATTTTTTTTGGGTCAAAATTAGGCGTAGAAGAAACATCTTCAAGGAAACAAGGAAATTTTTAACCTGATTCTTTGACCTTATGGAATTGGCTGTCTGAACAATTTTGTACTCTAATAGAATATAAGTTTGATTTTTGTGGTTCCATAGAATGATATGGTTTCATGGTCAACAATAAAATTAATTTCATTTCATTTTCCAATGGGTTTAGTGCTTTTGTTAGACTATTCTTTGGACTCGTGGGGTGTCTGAACTTTGCTTTGTTGTATTAATGGCTGCAGCTTTAGAGTTTTTCTAGATGTCAATATGTGGGTTTTATGTTCGATAACCAACAGAGCTTTTGGATTTTGTGTGCCATGGGTTTAAGTTGTGTGCTACTATGCTTTTTTTTAGCATACAGAAGAGTTATTTATATGATATTGAGGCTGGGAAATTTTCTTGTAATAGCGTTGGTATAGGAAGAGGAAATATTTATCTGTATCTTGAGAAGTTGAGATGGATCTGAGCAAGGACATTTCAAACTGTGTAATATTATAGATTTTGAACTCAATGTTATTTCTTGGCATTGCTCCCGGCATTATGCAGATTCTCACATTCAAGAGATCTTATGGCTTTCCCATATAGTTTCTTCGTCCTTTAAATCAAGCATAGTTGTTTGTGCCAAGGAGCAAGTTGCTGGGAAACAGTATAATATATGCTTATCAAGTCATGCTAAGCATGGAAGCAGTAACTACTGAGATGATGAAGTAAGAAACCAACCCTCATTCAGATACTTACAACAATCTGAAAATTCAACCTAGAAATGGTTTGAAACAACACAAAAATTTGCAAGAAGTGTTCTTCTTTGTTCATTCAAAACCTCCTGAAAATTCAAGTATTACATAGCATAACTAAAACTATTGGTTGGGCAGCCATATGGGCTGATGAAAATCATTACAAATCTGAAATATGATTGATACAAAATAGAAAAGATCAATACAAAAATTATCTCCTTCAATTTGACTTCTATCACAAGCCTCTAGCATCTTCACCTTGCAATCTTCATTAGAAATCACTGCTGCAATCAAACCATGAAATCATCAATCTTCTTGCTGATGTAGCGCACCTCCAAACCTGCAACAAAAATGTCTTCTTGGTCTTTTTCAACCTGTTTTCAGCTGAAGCTCTCAAGCTCCCTTCACATGAACTTCACTAGCTCACTATCTCCCAAAATGTGGAGCTCACTAGCTCCCAAAAACATGGGCTTCTATACAAATAGAAATCTGCAACAATGGTCAAATCCTCTATTAAATCCGACAGCATCTTCCCATCTCACTTGCAAAAACTCTCAAAGCCATCTTCTCAAATGACAAGGCATCATAATATAGAAGTTTTAGAATGAGAAAACCACTATGGTTTTCCAAAATCACAAGAAAAACACCTCTTTGGAAAACCCACACCCCATTTGGAGAAATAATCATAAAAATAATAAAATTACTCAATGCTCACATGACCTTCACATGGGCACCTAAACCATAGCCAATCAAATTTTGTCAATTATGACACCTTCTTTGATTCTCGGTAGTTTTGACGGCTCCAAATACAGACATGCAGCAACATGCAAAGCTTGTGGCACAAACATGCAATTGCATGCAAGGCATACAATTTAACATGCAAGCACATGCACCCCAAGTGGTCCCCACCAAGAATGGGACACCCAAGAGGGGTATTTTCCCAATTTTTCCTTAGAAATATTTATAAATGCATAATTCCCACCAAAATTACAATTACAATTCTACCACAAGGGAAATTACAAAGTTGCAAATCAAAATATTTATTCTCCTAACCCTTAAGCCCTTTATTGAAAATAAACAAAATTGAAATAACAATATTTTTGGTGACACAAGATTGCTAGTACCCCTAGATGCTCCTGCTTCAGTTTTTCTCTGCTCTTTTTGAAGGGGTGAGAGAAATTAGTATAACGAATCTTTTATTCTATAAGAATATTTCTCTGAAATTTGCCGCATGTTTGAATGCACATACATGTATCATTTTAACAGGTTTCTAGTTAGAATACCTGATGCCTTTTAATTCAAGTCTGAATTGACCAAGAAACTACATCCGCTTTTCATGGGCTCAAAGATCGATTAATTGAACTCAACTCTTCTTCTTGTTCGTGGCTCTCCCTTACCCTTAGATCCTGCCATTGCCTCTCTGCCTTAACACCATATTATGGCCAAGGTTTTATCGTTGCTTTTTTTGAAGAGGTGGGAATGGGGCAAATAGGATTTTTTTTGTTCGGTCAAAATTAGGCATAGAAGAAACATCTTCAAGGAAACAAGGACATTTTGAACCTGATTCTTTAACCTTATGGAATTGGCTATGTGAACAATTTTACAATTTTGTACTCTAATGGAATATAAGTTGATTTTTGTGGTTCCATAGAATGATATGGTTTCATGGGCAACAATAAAATTAATTTCATTTCATTTTCCAATGGGTTTAATGCTTTTGTTAGACTATTCTTTGGACTCGTGGGGTGTCTGAACTTTGCTTTGTTGTATTAATGCAGCTTTAGAATTTTTCTGTTTTATGTTTGATAACCTAAGTTACAGATTCGCCACTCCCAGCCTCCGGATACGATACGATTCGTACCGGATTCGAAATTCGGGTCAGATTCGGAATTTTGACTGTGGATTCGCTGCGGATTCGATTCGCCTATGTGGATTCGTCCAGGATACGCCCAGGCGAATCCAAAGTGAATCCGACGAAAAAAGTGCATTTTTTTTCTTTTTTTAAAAATTTTTTTTGACCAAAAGTTGACTTCTAAATAATAAAATATTCATTCCAACCCTAATCTTTGCCTCCAAACACATCTAATGATGCTGATGATGCTGCTTTTTTTGATGACCCATATGATTCAGATTGATCAATGATCAATAATGGCTGATTGTAAACACTTGACATTTTTATGTTTGAACTTTAATTTATAATTTTATATCATGACATTCGACTTTCGAGTATCACTAATATTTTAATATTTGACTATGAAAGTGGTGAAAGTGGTGATATATTTTTGCTATGTTATTAGACTATTAATATGGTGGTGTATTCTGAGCTTAATTACTGCTGCAAATATGTATATATTTCTGATTTTTATATGTTTTTTGTATTGCCGTACCCAAAACGTACCCAACCCCAAATTTTTTTTTGCCGAATCCCGTACCGGATTCGCGTACCCGTACCCGAATCCAAAAATGAATCGGTAACTTAGTTGATAACCAACAGAGCTTTTGGATTTTGTGTGCAACTATGTTTCATTTTAGCATTCAGAAGAGTTATTTATATGATGTTGAGGTTGGGAAATTTTCTTGTAATAGCATATAATATAGGAAGAGGAAATATTTATCTGTGTCTTGAGAAGTTGAGATGGATCTGAGCAAGGACATTTCAAACGGTGTAATATTATAAATTTTGGATTCAAAGTTATTTCTTGGCATTGCTCTCTGCATTATGCAGATTCTCACATTCAAGAAATCTTATGGCTTTCTCATATAGTTGCTTCGTCCTTTAAATCAAGCATAGTTGTTTGTGCCAAGGAGCAAGTTGCTGGGAAACAGTATAATATATCCTTATTAAGGCATGCTAAGCATGGAAGCAGTAACTACTGAGATGATGAATTCTACCGGTTCTTTATGTATCACATTCTTTAATGTGTTTCTTAGGTCACCGTGACCTTGCAATTTTTATATTAAAGCTCCTGTCCATTACTATTCACCACTTTCTTTCCTTGTTTTGTATTATTGTTTGCCTTTCTTGTTTAAATATAAAAAACTTCTTGTCAATTGTTATTTACTTCTGATTTTAGTTTCTACTTTGCCACTTACAGGCTTATCCTATATTTGTGGCTACTGGGATAGCTGTTAGTATGTGCTGCTTTCAATTGGGTCGTAATTTGTTCACCAACCCAGAAGTGAGGTATGCAGAGTGTCTTGGTGTTAGAGTCCAGTCCATTTGGTCTAATCTAATTGGTTTATTTGTTTAACACTGATGTATATGCAACCTTTTTTTTTCCTGTTTGCAGGGTAACTAAAGACAATCGGACTGCTGGAATTCTTGAAAACTTTGAAGAGGGAGAGAAGTACGCACAACATGCACTCAGAAAATTTGTCCGCAATAAGTCCCCTGAGATCATGCCATCTATAAACAAGTACTTTACCGAGTCAAAATGATTAAAATTCTTTATTTGGTAAAAAATGCTTATTACCAAATACTACATGGCTGGAAGTTTACAACATAACTGGAATTTTACATTTATGACCAATAAAATTGTGGCACACATTTCTTTTTTTGAGTACTGGTGGGTTTTATGTAGTTCAATTTTTGTGGCAGTAATAGAAAGGGCCACAAGAATATTGGAATTGAATTATTGCAAAACTTATCCAACACTTATATTCCATAGTTATTCTCGGGGAATGATTATATGAACAAGATAATGGTCCACTATTCATTGGACTTTTGTTTCGTATTAGAATAATGATTGAGTTTATTTATCTGAAGTAGATGGTGAGTGAGTATTGGAATAATGATTGAGTTTATTTATCTGAAGTAGATGGTGAGTATGATTGAATCTATAAATGGGTAGTCTGTGCTAAGGACTAATACTGCGCTTCTTAGCTCTTGAAAGTGCTATACAATTGTTGCATCCTGAGCTTTATAAGATGATAGCATTTAGCATGATAGGCTGGACAGCCATAGGCTTCTTAAGAAAAGTTGCAAAAACAAAATGATCAAAAGCATTAAGCATTATGTGATAATATATTTTGTGTATGATAAGCTTACTGCTAAAGGTTTTCAGAATAGTTTTCATATCCTACACACAAACAAAAATGACAATAATAATTATTGTGTACAAGGTGTTATTGCTGAAGGTTTTGAGAACAAGAACATTCAGATAATGCAGTCCATACAGAATCACAAGAAAAAAATATAGACGAAGCAGACATCTTGAGGAAGCTAGATAAGGCATATGAGATACAGTAAATGGACATGGAAATAGTTGAAACTTGATATAGGTGGATCAACACTTTATATATGCCATAGGAAGATATGAAACAGACAATTGGCACTCTGCATATAGTTGGATTTAACCTGAAGCATGTTGAGGAAATTGTACTGAACTAATTGAAGAGAAGCTAAATATTTTTTTGCTGATTATAGGGTCATAGTAGTGATATTTATGTCAGTTCTTTCCAATATTTTTTCAAATAAAATACTTTAATTTCTCTTCTGTCTTCATATAAAATGCTGGACATGCCTTTTTTTTGTAGTTGTAGGGTTGTTTCTAAGTGAAACCCATATAAGCATAGGTCTAACAGTGATCCGTAATTTCCCCCTAATTTGGTTAGAAACTAGGGAACCAAAACAATGAAAGCTACTGTGCTACTTGGATATCCAAGTGATAGTGGGGGTTAGAGGAATTAGAGTTTTGTTAGCAAAGAAACGGAAACACTGAAAATGTGAAATGCAACATAACACAAGCTTTAATTCTGGGAAGACCACCATGAGGGAAGAGAAACCCAGTTGGTAGGAGAATTGCATTTTACCAGAGTATATTGCTCAAAAGTAGATAAGTACGAAGAGTTTCAAAACCACTATCAAGCCTATCACTACATCTTCTCTTTCTGAGAGGTAAAACATTTAATTCTCCTTGTCCTCTATCAACAACTTACTTTCCTTCTCTTATAATTGCTGCCTATGCTGGAATACTTCAGAGGAATCCCTTAAGCTGGAAGTTGAAAAGTTACCTTTACATGTCATATCCTGTGGCCTTCTCCAATTATGACCAACTCATCACTTCCAACAGAGAGGGTATTATTATGCCTTCTCTGTGGCGATTGCATTTTTCAATTTTTGCTGCCTGTGGAAACCATTGATTTCAGTAGAATGGGAAAACTGCTTTTGTCTCTTTTCTGGATTCAATATTTCTGATTATTTTATGTTCCCTGAAAGTGATCTCTTCATTAAGGACTATGCTGAGCTTTCTCATGGATCCCATGTGATCAGACAGTCACAGGCCAGCATCATTTCTGCCGTTTTCCTACCTAGACATGAAAGTTTGCCGGAGTTATTCGTGGGTTTCAATTAGTAGCATTAGGTTGTTTGCCTTTTTTGATCTTTGTTGGACATATTTCTTGCCAGTTAGCCTATAAATTGCCTATTTATTACTGTGATGATTTATTGCAAAATTTATAGTATTTATCAATAATTTGCAGTTGTTTTTGCCTTAAACTCTTTTGTGAATCATCTCTGCTTTGTATGACAATATTTCATGTCAGTGGCTGTTCTGCTACCTCAGTCAAAACTAAGCATCATTTTTGCTGTTTCCTCCCTAGACATGAAAGTAAGCTTTGAGTTCATAAGTACAAAATAAATAAAGAAATCACAAATATATACATATTTGTAGCCCTAAAACAAGAATGAAATTTAGAATATGATGTATCATGCATATGCTAAACAAAACTACCATAAATGTTACAAATTTGAAATGCAACATATTAATTCTGAAATTGATATGAATTAGTCAAAACTTGAATGTCATGATAAATATTTATTGTTCATTGGTTCAATATTAGAATAATACAATTAGTAATCAGCATCAATAGGTCATCGTGAAAACCAACATCAACATTATCATTGACATTAGATGATGTAGGTAGATTAGAAGAACCACATGCAATCCCATTGACACTTGCACTAAAAGTATATTAGGTATTTGATTCTACCAAAAGTGAAGATTGTGTGGCAGCTGAAAAATCCAAGCTAGTTCATTTGGGATCTACATCCAGCAATTTTATGCCCCCTTCTTTGTACTCATTTTCTCTGAGTAACAATGTGCAAATTGGAATGCACATAAACTAGCTTCTTTGCGTTACTTGTTGCCAATTGGTTGTGTTTCACTTAGTGGATGGAGGAGTATGTACTCCTATTCCACTTAGATGAGGAGGAGCTTGTAACCTATTAAGGTGAGTTATAATTATAAAATTATAAATTAAATGTCAAATTTGAAAATAATAATTTTATTATTTTAATAATGAAAAACAATTCGAATTCAGAGAGTTGAATATTTTTGATATAATTTTGATTGCAAGACTTCGGAGATGTGGTGATGTATTGGCTATTGAGGTACTTCCAAGCATGAGCATCCTTCCTATACTTGTCATGGAGAGTGGAAACACACTTTGATTGATGGAGGCTATAATTTTAGCAAACTGATTTGTAAACTAAATCCTCTATTTTAGGATTGAGGTGTTAGGAAAGGTGTCTCAACCTTGCACCTAATTGTAAGATTTTAAAAATCTAGTTTTCCAAACTAAGAAACACAATAATTTTTTTGGGTTGATTGGCATCGCTTGTGTAGATCTTTCCAAGCTTTTTAATTTAAAAATAGGACCCCAACAACCTCTCGGATCAAAAGTTATAGGCGCTTGTAAGTTGGGCCTCTTGCATTGGAAATGTAAAAACATGTAGGATGCAAACAAGAGATGTAAGAGAGAGTTACACTTGTTGACCAACTTAGGATATGTGTTACGACACATCATAAGACATCTTTGAATGAGAATAACGAAAGCAAAATAGAATGCTTGAGGTGGTGAGGGGATTATGATGCACTTATGACAAGGGCAAGGAATATGCTATATTTTAGTTTGTGAACTCATCTTGGGATTTGGGTGTTGGTTTTTTTACTAGGTATTTGGGTGCCACATTTTTGGGTGGTTTTAGCTCATGTTTTGTAATCACCATTTGATGGTTTCATGTATTACTTATCTTATTTATTGGGTGCTTGAGATGAATGTTTTGATAGTTGATTTACATTGTTATGATGTTGAAATTACTCGAGTTGTATGTTGGCGATACTTTTATAAGGGCATGCCTCTGAAACTATATTGTAACATTTGTTGTTGATAATACAATTAGTTTGTGTTTCAGAACAAAGGGTTTTTCTCTTGAAAGAGTTTTCTCCATGTAGCTTGTTTCGTGGTAAATTTTTTTAATTTTTTAAAATGTTTTATGTGTTTCTCCTTTCTATAATTGTAAATATCTAAAATTTGCACAATACTCTCCTCTAAAATTAGTTTAGGAAGCATTTACGCATACCTTAATCACTTTCATTTGGTATTCAATCTTGATTGCCTTGGATTTTGTGTTGGATAGAGGGTTGGTTTTTTGTACCAATTTTTGTTTGAGCAGGAGCTTATGGAGAAGGGTTTTGATTTGAAGAGATGGCAAATACATCTAGAATAGAAATGTAATTCTTAGGTACAAACTTTGAACTTTGAAAGTTCAAGTTGGAAGATATGCTTGTGGGTAGAGATCAATGGGCTGCAATGTTTGGATCCAAGCAAATTGGGACAAAATAGATAGAAAAGCTAAAGGTCTCATTAGACTTTGTTTGACTAATTTAATAATGTTGAATGTGCATGAAGAGACTCTCACAATGAACCTTTGGAAGAGGTTGCATGAGATTTATTAAGCTAAATCTATGGTAAATAAGCTTTCCCTAATAAAGAAGCTATATAAACTTAGGATGGAGGATGGTGTTTATGCAAGTGAACCCCTAAATGTGCTTAGCATGGTTGTTACTCAATTGCATTACATTGGAGTGAAGATGGAGAAGGATCATTGCATGAGTTTGTTGTGTTTTTTTCTAGATTCATCAGATCATTTGGTGACGGTCATTGAGAGTACTACCTCTAACCCAAAATGGATGAGGTAGTAGTATTGTTGCTTTTTGAAGAGACGCGTAGAAAGACTTTCGAATCAATTGAGGCCCTAGTTGTTAAAAATATTGTCATTCATGTCAAAGGTGTACGGTAACAAGATCATTGACATTCGTGCCATAGATGTGTAATTGTCATTAGAAAGGTCAAATAGATTCAAGAGATCAAAAGGACATGTTTATTCAAGAATATCGACCCTCTTTTACAAATAAAATAAAATCTAAAATATGATAATGAAAAATTATTGACTAAATTTAAAGGAAGAGATATGTTGGTGTCAAGTCTGAAATAACATATTTACTTGAGGAAGAAGAGCACAAAAAGATGGTTGATGATTTAAAGAAAAAGCACATAAAATATTTAAATCGCATCACAATTAATCAAAGGAATTAAGGGACAACAAATTAAAGGTATTGATAAACAAGGCCGACCCTTTAATAAATCGCCCCATTTAACTAAAAAGAGATGCCTCCTTTGGAATTATGGCGCTCCTTCACAAAGTCGTCCCTCTTCATAGGACACACCCCTTGGCATATAGAGAGGTATAAATATAAGGAAAAGATGGAGTCAAAAAATCAAGCAATTCAATGAATATTTACAAAACATAAGAATATAAGCAGAAATATGAAAGTAGTTCTGATTTGTATTAAAGACAATTATGCAATGAAAGGAAATAATCTATGCTAGTGAAATGGATTAAAAATATTCAGATTTGTGAAGGAAGAAATTGATGATTAATTCAAAGTTGTGAGGACTATGAAAGAATCTATAATTTGATCAAATTTGTGTGAAAGAAAATATCATATCGACAATTGAAAGGCTAATAGGTTGGAGCCTATCAATTAAGAGGTTGTAGCTCAGTTGGTGTGGAGAGATTGAAGTTTGTGTGGCGAGGTTTTGTCAAGTAGAGATTGGACTCTCTAGTAGGTTGGAGCCTACAAGAAAAGGAAGTTATTTATATATATAAGAAAAATTGTGCCATGGTTTTCTCTCGGAAGGGTTTCCACGTAAATTGTGTGTTCTCATTGTGTACTTGATTGCTAAATCTTGCATATGAGTAGCTGATATAATTATTTTGATTTTGAAAAGTAAAGGATTAATAGATATTGATTCATCCCCCCCCCCTCCCCATCATAGTGTGCTCAACACTAGCTATTTGTGGTAGACAGAAAAAAGAAGCAAGACGAAGACAAGTTTAGATCTAAATCTTGTGTGAGATCCAAATCACTTGGTAAGTTTAAGGAAAAATATTGGAAATGTGATAAGATTGCCCATTTCCTAAGAGATTGAAAGGAGGAAAAAAAAAGAAAAGGAGAGATTTTGATGACGAGTTTAAGAAGTCCTCTTAGGATGATGGTGATGCCTTTGTCTTGGCCTTGGCTACACATGCATCAAAAGATACATGGTTAATTGACTTTGGTGCATGTTTTCACAACCTCACACTGGGGTAAGTTTACAAACACAATGGTGGGAAGGTGTATCTTGGAGATGATTCTCATATGAAGATTGTTGGCCATGGGCGTGGAAGAGTCCCAATTCAATTTCTTGATGGACTAATGAAAGGGGTCAATGGTGTACTTCATATCCTTGGTTTGGCACGAAACCTACTTTTTGTACATAAATTGAATGGTTTGGGTTTGTAAGCTTTTTTCATCAGTGGAGGGTCTAAGATAGTTCTAAGGGTGTTCGAATAAACAATTTATTTCAGTTGGTTGCATGCATAGTTCGATGCAATAGCTCTTTTGTTTTTATGGTGAAGAGATTTGTAGAATCTTCACCTTTACAATTGGAACCAACAACGAAGAGGAGTGTTGCATCCACTTCCAATGGTGGTGCTTTTAGGGTACCTAAGGGTGCTTATGCTTTAAAGACTAAGCTTCTTGTAGAGAAAACTATGTTACGACACCACATGATGGGTTACATTAGTGAGAAGGGTCTAAGGACCTTGAAAAATAAAAGCCTTGTTGAGGGCCTAAATAATTGTAACCTTGAGTTTGATTTTGACAAACATTGTTTATGGAAAACAAAATCAGGTTTAGTTTTATTCTAGTTCTCATAAATCTTTTGGGGTATTGGACTTGATACATTTGATGCTTTTGGTCTTGTTAACGTTCCTTCAACTTCAAAATATGTTTATTATGTTTTGTTCATTGATAATTATAATAGCACATGGGTATATTTCCTTAGGAGTAAATATGAAGTTTTTAGTTGATTTAAAGAGTTCAAGACTCTTGTAGAGAATCAAACTGGTAAAAGATTAAATTTTTTGAGGATTGATAATTACGGTGAGTTTTGTTTAGCATATATTGATAGGTTCTGCAAGGATCATGGAATTGAAAGACATAAGATAATTTGTTACACCCCTCAATAGAATGGAGTTGCAGATAGAATGAACATGGTGTTAATGGGGAGGCGAGGAGTATGTTTAGTGGGATTAGCTTGGAGAAAAAATTACTTGATAAATAGGTCTCTTAAATCAACACTCATTGATAAGACACCTACAAAGGTGTGGTCGGGAAAACAACCTTCATTCAAACATCTTAGAGTTTTTGGCTGAGGCATATGTTTATGTGCCTAGGGAGAAGAGGTCAAAGGTGGAGAACAAGGCTGTAAAATGTATCTCCATTTGTGATGGTATTAGTTTGAAAGGGCACAAGCTTTGAGATCTTGATGTCGAAAGAGTTTTGTATAACATAAGTGGTTTTTAAGAGAAGTTAAGCCTTCTTCCACTATTTTGTAGCCAAAAAATGATGAAAAAGAAAGATGTGGCTCAATTAATTCCAAAAAAAGGAGAAAGTTGAATTAGAAGGCCCAAAAAGGATCTAATGAGAAAGAGAGCTCAAAAAGTCTAGAGTTTTGAAGAAGAGATAGAATCTCCACCTAAATCATTGAGGAGATCGACTTGGCAAAGATACCAACTAGAAAGGTATAGTCTTTATGATCAAAGATGTTTTTTGCTTTGATTTCTACACACTGATGAGCCTATGATTGTAAAGGAGGCTATGGATTTGAATGATGTGGAGTCCTAGATAGTGACCATAAATGAAATAATTGTATTGAAGAAAAATGACACATGGAACTTAGTACCTTTTCCAAATGGACATAAACTTGTTGGATACAAATGGGTGTTTAAAGTGAAAACCGGTTCAAATGACAATGTTAAGAAGTACAAGGCGAAATTCGTCGTGAAGGGATATTCTCAAGTTGAGGGAATTGATTATAGTGAAATATTCTCCCTAGTTGCTTAGCTAAAATTCATTTGGTTTTATTATCTATTGCAACAACATTTGATCTTGAGGTTAAGCAAATGGATGTGAAGACAATTTTCTTTCATGGTGATTTGAAGGAGGAGATTTATGTCATGGCTAGGTAAAAAAAATTTAATTGGTAAGTTGAAATTTTTGTATGGTCTTAAGAAATCTCCTAGGATGTAGTACCAAAAGTTTGATATGTTTGTGTTGGGATTGGGATTTTAGAGGCCCAAATTGGATCATTGCATCTATTAAAAAATAGACAGTGATGCTTCCTTATCATTGCATTATATATTGATGATATATTGTTATTTTGGTAATGGGAAGAGTATGAATTGTGAATTGAAGTCTCGAATTTTAACATAGTTTGAGGTGAAAGACTTCAAGGTAGCCAGGTTCACCTTGAGGATGTTAGAAGAGATAGAGTCAACAAAAAGCTTTGGTTGGGCTAGAGTATGTGAACTAAGTGTGGGAGAGTTCGACATGTCAAATTGTAGAGCTTTGTGTGTTTCTTTCTATTTTGGTAGGAACTAAGTTATCAATTGAGTAGTGTTCAATTTATCCTAGTGAGATGGAGGATATGGCTAGAGTAGCTTATGCTAGTGCAATTGGGAGTTTGATGTATGCTATGGTTTGCAAAAAACCAAACATTGCCCAAGCAATGGGAATCCTTAGCTGTTTCATGGCTAATCTTGGATGAGTACATGGGGATGTAACGAAGAAAATCTTCAGGGATTTGGGGGTACCTCTAGTACTCCATTTGTTATCATGGCAATTTTATAGGGGATTGACACTTGGTGACTATTTGTGGATTCATATTGGGTTGGAGATGTTGATAGTAAGATATTTTCTAGTGTAAGTTTTCACTATGTTTGGTGGTTCCATTAATTGGATGAGCAAGCAATAGGTTGTGGTTTTTTTGTTCACTATAGAAGCAACGTGCATGATAGCTATTCATGCTTGTAAGGAAGTCATATGACTTAAACGATTGTGTTTAGATTTAGGGCTAAGTCCAAGAGTTATTATAATTGTTAGTGATTGAAGACCATATGGCTTACCCATCCTTTTATGCCCACCTTACTAGCATAAAATGATGGGTAAGCCATATGGAGAATTTTGTTCATGATGTGGTAGAGGATGGGAGGGTGATGTTGGAGAAAGTTGACACTTCACAGAATGTTGCAGATGCTTTGATGAAGCCAATGAATACAATTATTTTTTAGGTGGTGCTATGCGTCTATGGGGCCTCTCAATTCTAAGCAATTAGTTGATGGTGTTGAAACTCCTTTTCCTCTTGTAAGGTTTTTGACAAGTGGGAGAATGTGTTGAAAGGAATCTCAGCTATGCTCCTAATGTTAAGAATGTAAAAATGCAATTTTTTAGACTATGAAACTTAAAAACTCAATTTTTGGGCTATAGAGTTGGTTTTTGGCCAAAATGAAAATTTTGAGTTGTTCAATATTGTTTCCAAGGGTAGCTATTGTGTATATCTTTTTGATCTCAAAAATTAAAAAAAAGAGCCTAAATGGCCTCCTAGATCAAAAGTGATGGCCTTTGAAAGGTTGGCCTCTTGTATTGGAAATGTAAAAACAACTAAAATTATTTTTTTATATAAGGAGTTACATTTGTTGACCAACTTATAATGCACGTTATAACACATCATATGACATTTTCGAATGGAGATAATGAAACTAAAATAGAATGGTCAAGTTTGAGTGGATTATAAAGCACTTATGACAAGTGGAAGGAATATGCTATTTTTTAACTTGTGAACTCATCTTGGGATTTGGACAATGGGTTTTTAACTAGATACTTGGGCACCATATTTTTTGGGTGGTTTTAGCTCATGGTTTTGTAATTATCATTTTATAGTTTCATATATTAATTCTATCTATTGGGTGCTTTAGATGGAGGTTTTGCTAGCTGATTTGCAGGTATTATTGTTGAAATTACTCTTGTATGTTGGTGATACTCTTGTAAGGGCATGTCCCTAAAGTTGTATTATAACCTTTTTTGTTGATAATACTATGGGTTCGTGTTTTGGAGTGTGGAGTTTTCCTCTTGAAAGGGTTTTCCCTATGCACACCTATGTTGTGGTATAATTTTGTTAATGTTTTATATGTGTTTCTTCTTTATGTAATTGTAAAGATCTAAATTTACACAATACTCTTCATTAAGATCAGGTTAGGAAGCGTATTTTGCATTCTTTGCTTCCTTTTATAAAGAAGAGTTTAGTAAGTGCTTTCCTATACCCTTCATCAACTTTTGCATCTCTATACCCTTGACAACATAGCAAGAATCTTACAACTATAAAATTTGGGAGTCAATTCAAAGTCAATAAGATGTAGTGGGGTGGTCATTTTGTTCGATTGCTTGACACATTATTTGCACCTCTTTGAAGAAAATTATTTGAGGATCTTTCTCTTTCATTTATGATGGACTTTATCTTCTCAATCATTGACTTGATGCCATTGTATACCTCTCCCAAATATGGCTTGTCCATGTTAGTAAAATTAATCATACTCATAATGGGAATGATGAAACTAAAAAGATATTCCATGGAGTCCCATCTAGTGTCATCTAGGATCATTTGCTTCACATTTTTTGCCTTGTCACTATTGGATTGCCTCCATAGGAAGCCATTTTGGCTGATGAACATGATAGAAAGTGGCTCTTGCACCTTCAAAATTCATCTCAAGATGATTGTGTTGGATGTGAATTGGTTCTCAAATTAAAAAAAATAAAATTAAAAACAAAGAAAGTATACTTATTTAAAAATTTAAATTAGCAATTATTAAAGTGAAACATAAAATACAAAATTTGTAGTGTTTCAATTAATTTTAGTAGGTTCAATTGCAAGAAAGATCTAAAAATGGTTTGTGATATGTGGTAGTTTGTGATGAACATTTTGATCTTTTTAGCCTCAACATAGATTTGTTTGATCCAAATTATTTTTACTACCCAACTTTGGTAGCATGAGGTTAAGTGTGCGGACAACACAAGGTATCCAAAATATATGTGAAAACAGTGTCTCAACCAACATGCCAACCACTAGAATTTTTTTGCATTGTCCATTATGATTTTGACTACGTTTTGAGGACCCACATTTGAAATACACTATATAAAAATGTTAGCACTATATTGTGCATTTTTTGCTTGCCCCTCATAATATATGACCTTCAAGAACATTTCCCCTTTAGGGAACATTGCAATCACATTGATCATCGACTAATTTCTTGCATCCTTCCATCCATTGGAAACAATGGACACCTTTATTTGTTTCGATGAATTATTAATGGGAGCCATTGAAGTGTATATTTTTCATCCCTTTTGTAGGTAAGCTGCTGTGCACCTTTTCTTAACTTGGGTCTGTGTACCCTTGTGGACTCTCATTTATTTTTTTCTCTACATATCTTGCCAATATAGGGATTGAACAACATTGAAGGAAAAACCATTTCCATAGAGGCATCTTGTGATGGTTTGATCTACAATCTCTTTAGCGTCGTTTTGAAATGACCTCTCTAATGGTTCCTTTGTTCACTTCACATTAGTGGTCCCTTCTTCATTTTTGTTAAAAAATGGGTGGTTTTCTACTATAATATTGGGGAAGACATTATGATATGGAGAAGTGGGGGGCCTCCATGCTCTCGTTCTTCTCCTCAAAGGATGCTTTGTGTTATTAACAAATCTTGTATTTGATTCCATCCACTCTCTAATATATTTTTCTATTTGATGAAGTGGCACATCTTTACCATCCTTTGTTGGATATGCTTTGATTCCCATATTGGGAATGCCACAAAAATGGGCTTTCATTTTATTGTACAAATTATTATATTTCTTATCACAAACACCACACATCCAAACAAATGTCCCAGCGCCTCAAATTTGTTGTATCGTTTGTACATGCCTCCACAAAGGTGGACTTGGGTTGGTTTTAAAGGTGAGTTGGCCAATGAAGCTAGTATTGGTTGCCATTGCACCAATATACTATTGTAACAAGAAGTTTAAAAAACAAATATTGAATGCTAAATATCAAAATTTTAAATTTTTATATTGTTTTTAAATTTAACAATTAATATTAATATTATTTTTTGATCAGTTAAACTTGAGATTTTTAGCTTGGCCAAAACTAGAATGGAGGCCACAAATGGGGGACCTCATCCCCGGTATGAACACAAGTAATAGTCCACTCCCGCAAGCACAATATCCTAGCAGGGACACAGAGTCCACAAGCACAACAACCCAACGAGGGGATGGGCCTTAGGCATAAATGCTTAACACATGGCATGAATGCCATCAGCAACCTCAACATTGTGGGTCAAGTCTGTGAGTACATTGGATGAGCGAAGGTATAGTGCTTGTGATCACAATAGCCCAATAAAGACTTGAACCGTGGTGGCCACAACAATGCCACCACTTAACCATCACACTATGAGATGAATCCCCAATATTAATATTTATTTTTATTATAAAAAAAGAGTTTAATATTAAATATTTTTAATTTTTTTGTTGAAGCTTGCACTTTGTAGCATATAAATTTAAATTAAAAAGAAAGGTATATTAATAATACTATATAATAGTATCTTAATCTAAGTATACCCATACATGTTTCTAAATTCTATAAATATTATATACTATTATATCAATAAATTTTAATACATTGTATTTTAGTATATTAATATAATGTTTATAAAATATTACTTAAAAACAATATTAAATATAGTTTAAATTTTAAGATAGTAAATACCATGTTAATATAATTATGTTTTGTTTTACAAAAATAAATTGTTTTAAAATTGAAAAATATTATAGTTTTTAAGGTTTTGAAATTTAAAAACAATATTGAGTCTTACTTGGTGAGGATTGTGCAACTGAGGAAGGATCTTGTTGATTGAACTAGCAACTCAATGTTTGGTGTGTTATTTTTGGTGGTGTCACACACAAACATGGTGAAATAAAAGCTAATCTATGTTGTGGCAGAGTCATGTTGGAATCTGTCTAAAAATGCCACGCCACATTGGGATCATTCAAAATTGGCTAGTGGATGGAAGAAATATTTTGGCATGTAAAAATATGAACCTTGGTTGATTCCACAAAGTTTTCAATCATTACTCGATTTTGGGGTGTACCATACTTAAATCGGTAGAGAAATGGGCCAATTTGATAACCTTGTTTTTGATTAGATAAGTGCTTCTGACTAGAGCTATGAATTGGAAGAGGGTTTTGAAAGGACCCTAGAACCTTGTACAACAAAAAAGAGAAAGAACAACATGAGACCATAACCTACAAAGAAACAAGCCTTAAAACTAGAAAGGCCCACTGAGAAACAAACAACAAGCTCACAACACATGGACATCTAAAACAACAATCATGGAGGTTTGAACTCAAATGTCACCAAAAAAATATTATGTGGAGTCAAAGTTTGACCCATAAGTGGAACCATCTTGCCTTTTTTCAAATAAGATACTGGGACAATCAAAGTACTCACAAACTCAACAAGTAGTTTCCTCTTGTTCTTAATCCAAGTTACCGGTTCGTTGCATTTAGGCTCTTGGTTTTGGTTCGAGATATGGTTCTGATACGAAGTTGGTCTAGATAGGGTCCAACCCATAGCCTATGGGTTCGATCCTATCGAACCAGGTTTGAACCTGGACAAAATCTGTGATGTTTCATGCTCAGGTTGTGCTTTTTCAACTTGTTTTTGGATTTTTTTTTTGACCTTTTTTTTACTCTGGAAGACTAAAATATTCCTCCCAACCCTAATATTTGCCTCCTAACACATTAAATAGGTAAAAACATACTAATTTAATAATTTGTGAATGAAAAATAAGTTTTTTTGCATCCATTGCTGAACTTTCTCTCTTTCTTGCACAAGCTTGAATAGACTTGAAGGTTGGTCGTTGATTGTTCAAAGTTGGTTGTTGTGCTATTCTAAGCACTTGCAAGTGTCTATTCATTGCCAAGAAGATCATAGAGCAATATTTCTTCAAAAAAGGTAGGTTTTTTGAATTTTTTTAACAAATGAACTCTTTTGTTTTGTTTTCATTCTTCTAAGTGTCTATAACACATGTTTAATTTTTTTCAATTTTTTGAAATGAATTAAGTTATTTAGTTTCAATTCCAAAATTTCAATGTGTTGTGCCTTAGGTATTACAATGGCATCCATTTCTACCTCCTCACACTAGTAGAATTTGGAAAATAAATGACTAGGTGACTAAAACTTTTAGTCACAACAACTAAAAATGACTAAATTCTACTAATTTTTTGCAACTCAACTATAAGTGAGTAAATAAATGACTAATTTGGTCATGGAATAAAACATTATTTAGTCATACAAATAAAAACAACTAAATAGTTAGTCACACAAATACAAATAAGACAATTTTTAAATTTTTTTTTTTGGGAAACTTTTGGCTGGAGTGTATTACGTGTGATTCATTATTTGTGTTTATCCTAGCACTTGACAACCACACTGAGGTGTTTTGAGTTATAGCAACTACTTCATCTAATTCAAAGATAAAGATTGTTTGGCCTGATTCATTATTCATTTAGCCTGACACTTGACAACTTCACTGGCCTAGGTATTGCATGGGCGATAAAGATTTTTTTGGAGAGGACCTAGAGACTTTTGAAAAGGTGGGAGAGGGAAAGGAATTCAAAGTTTTCTGCAATGAATTTGAAGTCGACGAGACCCTCTGCAGCGAAGTTGGATTTGGGGACACCCTTTGTAGCGAATTCAAAGGCAATTCGAAACCCTCATTACATTAAACACAAAATCTATAGATTTTTGATAAGCAACTTACAATAGTTACAATCTATTGCTCTTAATAATGTTCTTTTACAATCTTGCCACTGTTCTGCTTCATAATGTGTTTGCGCTAAATATAATCAAATTTGTGTGTCAGTGCCAAAATAAAATTTCCTCAAACAATTTTGATACATTTTCATTGCAAGCGCAAACTATCATTGTGCAAAGTAAACATGTGTTAGATTTACCCACACATCAAGAATATGAACAAATATTTTTCTTGCTACAGCTTCTTGTACTTATGTAAAAATTTCCTTTGCAATATCAAATTGACCCCTTTCAACTAGCACAATGGCTGCCCCATTTGCAACATAAACATTTCTTGGTCTCTGTGCCAACATTTTACAATACATTTCTCTAGCCTTCTCAAGATGTTGTGCCTCCACCTTTGGATCCCTCCTCTCATTGCGAAATGCTACAAAATAATTCCAATTTCCAAGTGAAATTTCAACATAAGAATTCTTTGCATTCGATTCACTTTGTTTAGCTTTAATTGTTTCTTTTGCTTTAAGCCAGTCATCTTTTTCAGTTCCATTTTTCCAAGAATAGATAAAGCATTTGATGAGTTTTTATCCACCTTAAGTGCATCCCCAATCAATTCTAGGCTTAATTGGATCTCATTCCGAGCCTGAGCCATGGATGCAAGACGTAGATATGCATCCACATAATCAGGAAACTTGAATAATATTAGCCTATATAAAAGATTTGGTTTTTCAGTATCATGTAGCTATTCAAACAACCTAGAAAGATTAAATAGTGTTGTGACTTTATCCCATGGTAACTCAAATGAAACACTACCTTCTTCTAGTTGATGAAAGAATTCCATATCCTTAAAGAGCATAGGAAAACTTGCAAAATTGACACTGGAGCTTTTATTTATGAATTCAACCCAAATGCAATTTCCTAATGCCTCCATAAAAGTTTGTTAAGCCAAATCTAGTTCATCATGCTCAAAATGAAGAACCCCAATGTTTTTTAACAATTGAATGGGTACTTCTTCTTTTCTCTTCTTCAAAAGAGACTTTGATGTCTTAAGAGAATCTAAGGGTGCATTGGGGTCTGATGATATTAATAACTCACCCATCTTGATAAATGCATGGGCATCACATGGATCTATGCGAGTTTCCTTTCTTAAAATTCCCAAAGCCTTCTCTACCTGCCCTTGCTGAGCATATATATGGCCTAAAACTTTTAAGCTCTCACAAATGTTCTTAGGGTGGACCTCCAAAACCTTTTCAAAATTTGAGAGAGAACTCTTAAGATCTCCTAGCTTCAAATGAACCTGTCCACAAAATCTTGTGGCCTTTGGATTTACTTGACTGATGCCATGTAGTAGCGGCCAATGGTGTCATAATCACCTTTACTATGATAAGATCGTGCAAGATTATAATATGAATGAGATTTCTTTAGAGGGTGGTTAGTTAAAACAAGAGCTATCTTAGTCAACTGTTCCACAAGAAAATTCTATCTTGTGAAGAAAAAATGATTTGCTAAATGATTCAATGCCATTGCATAATACAGGTATAATTCAAAGGCTCTACGCATCTTTTCCATTCCTTCATGAACACTACCTTTCTCACTAGCTGTGAGAATCCTACAAGTAAAATATGCACAAAACTGACCACAAAGATTTATGTAGAGGCAAAACATCATTTCCTAATGCCTCCATAAAAGTTTGTTGAGCGAACTTGAGTTCATCATGCTCAAAATGAAGAACCACAATGTTGTTTGACAATTCAATCAGTACTTCTTCTTTGCTCTTCTTCAGAAGAGACTTTGGAATCTTAAGAGAATCTAAGGCTACACTAGGGTTTGACGATATTAATAACTCACCCATCTTGATAAATGCATGGGCATCATGTGGATCTATGCGAGTTGCCTTTCTTAAAATTTCCAAAGCCTTCTTTGGCTGCCCTTGCTGAGCATATATATGGCCTACAAATTTTAAGCTCTCACAGTTCTTAGGGTGGACCTCCAAAACCTTTTCAAAATTTGAGAGAGAACTCTTAAGATCTCCCAACTTCAATTGAACCTGTCCACAAAATCCCATGGCCTCTAACTTTGCTTGACTGATGCCATGTAGTAGCAGCTAGTGGTGTCATAATCACCTTTACTATGATAATATCATGCAAGATTATAATATGAATTAGATTTAATGAGAGGGTGGTCAGTTGAAACAAGAGTTGTCTCAGTCAATTGTTCCATAAGAAAATACTACCCTGTGAAGAAAAAATGGTTTGCTAAATGATTTAATGAGATTGCACAGTACATGTATAATTCAAAGGATCTACACATCTTTTCCATTCCTTCATGAACACTACCTTTTTCACTAACTGTTAGAATCCTACAATTAAAAAATCCACAAATCTAACCACATAGATTTTTCCCCATTTCAAACAACAAAATTGCCAAAAAAATGTTTAAAACCTACAAAAAAATGCAAATAAAATCACGCTGATTTTTGTGCCCAAAAAAACCATGAGACCATAGCTTGTTGATTACTATTATGCTTTGATAGATTTTTTCCAAGCATCCATAGCTTGTTTGAAATCACTTGTTTTAGGATTTTAGCCATAGCAGCAAGGAAGTGAACTATTTGATAAAATGCTTTGGTAGACATGTATGAAAAATATGGTAGCATAGACAAGGCAATGAACTTTGGACAAAATGCCTCAAAGAAATGTGGTCATGGTGATGGAATGCCATGATAAATTCCATGAAAAGTGTTTTGTTATGGATTGTCATGGAATTCCATCACCATGAGACCACATTTCTTTGAGGCATTTTTTCAACCAGTTCACTGCCTTGTCTATGCTATTTCTTACTATTATGTTTTGATATATTTTTTACAAGCATCCATAGCTTGTTCAAAAACACTTGTTTTAGGCTTTTATCCATAGCAACATGGCAATGAATTGTTTGATAAAATTCTTTGCTAGACATGTATGAAAAATGTGGTAGCATAGATAAGGTAGTGAGCTGTTTGAAAAAATGCCTCAAAGAAATGTGGTCTCATGGAATGCCATGACAAGAAAATGCAATTGGTAGCTCCTCCTAGTCATTAGTTATGCAATGTGAAGTAATTGCATAACTTCTTAGGTTGAATTTGTAAAAACCATATTGTAATTAAAATTTTGTCATCTATCAACATCTAGTTATTAGTTATGCAATGCGAAGCAATGCTTTGAGTTTGAAAGATGGGCAATGCAATGTAATCAAAAATTTGAATTTAAACTACAAAAATCGATTATTTTATAATTCATTAGTTAAACTCTCTATTTTACTTGCTCTCTATAACTCTATTTCCTTGGAAATGCTTTTCAATTAAAAAAATAGTTTTTGTCTCTTATTCTACAATTTTTTACATTTTGTCATCTATCAACATCTAGTTATTAGTTATGCAATGTGAAGTAATGATTTGAGTTTGAAATATGTCAATGCAATGTAATAAAAAATTTGAATATAATAATGAACATATGTGATTTAATAATACATATAGATATCTTAACATTAGGTGAACTAAGCCTCCTCATTACAAACAAATAAATGATCTCTTAGGTCTGACTGACACTGAAAACTGGAAATATGTGAATGAGGTGTTGTGAAATAATATTTTAAGTGAAATCGACCAGTGTCTATTCCTATTGGGAAATGGAGTCAAGATGTGGGTGATATATGTGTCTTACTTCTGGATGCAACTCTAATTATTTGGCATAGTGAGAGTCTATGGATTGCACAAATGTGCGATGATGCAATTATATGGTTCTTCTTATTGATCCAAATAAGAATTCTAGGTTATTGTGATTTATTTAAAGGGAATTAATCCTTACTTGAAGGAATCGATTAAAATAAATCACACAATGACAAGTGTGTATTGACAAATTAAAGATATACTTGACATACTTAATTTGAATAACAAGGAAATATTAAACTGGAGACAACCATACAATCATACACAATATTATCAACAATTAATTGACACCAGAATTTGAGCACTAGATTAAATATTCTTCCCCATTGATTGCTTCAAATAGATATTACAATATAACATAAGTCTCCTCATATATGTTTCTATAAATGCCTATGACGATGATACCAGAATTTGGTCTTGGTTTCTCTTTTATAGGAGAAGCAACAAGCTTCAGATCATTACAAAATATGACATCTTTTCAAAATTCATGCCTCTTTGTATAAACTAAAACTTATTTTTTCTTAAAACATAATTAAGAGAAAATAGAGAAAGTAGACAATATTGATTGGAAGCCCACAACACTTGCAATATGCTTGTATTATGTTAATCAACATAGGAAACCCATGATCATCCTGATCTAGAAAAGTCCCCCTCTCCATGATAGAGTGTTTGAAGGCTCGATTCTTCCATTGCAACATCTTCAAGGCCCTATTCTTTTGGAGGAGCCAAATACTTTCGCTCCCATTGGTATACTGTGTAGTCATGAGGCCATTTGTATTCTTGAATCTTTGATATATTTTTTAGGTGATTCCTCCATCTATTGTCGAGTAACCCTCTAACATCTATCATGAATTTAGAATATCCAGTATCCAAGGCTATTATTCCATCCATGATAAAATTGAGGCTGTGGACTTTCAATTCACCATCCCTTTGTATATGAGCAATGCAATCAAGAACAATTTGGTCAAATTCCTTTCTCCATTCACTGAGATTTTTCAATTGGTCATCATCCTTTAATATCCTTGGCACAAACCACTACTTCAATGTCTGAAATGATTCCATCCTTGTTTTGATCTTCTGATCTTCTCCATTTATATACTGAGATTCATCTATAACTATCTTAACCATTTGCCTAGTTGGCTTCAAAGCTGGAGGAGCTTCCACACTTCTCTGTAATACCCTGCATAAATTTGTCAAGGTATGATGAATTGGTTGCCACTTCTTGAAAAGAGGATCCAATATAAGTGCATGGGATTTCATCTGGTCAATTGCTTGGGATAATGAAGTGTAGGAATCATACACACTTTCTAATTTGTCCTCAATTAGTTTGATCCTGTGATCCAAGATTTTTTCCAAGACATTGATGATGATTTGGTCCCTCACTCCCTCGGTTTCATTATTGGAGTTTTTCAACTCTTTGATATCCTATCTTAGTACATTAATTTGTTCATAGGATGCACTGCCGGGTGAACCCACAAAAGTGGTTTACAATTTGAGTGAGGAAGGAAAACTTCCAAACACTGACCCATTAAAAAAAAAATCATTTTGGGGGGTTTGAGCGAACTCTAGGTTTGAACGAACCCCAAAGAGGTTCGCTCAAACTAGGGTTCGAGTGAACCCCTTTTCATGTGGGAACCTGCATTTCCCACTGTGGGAAGGGGGTTCGAGTGAACCCCTTAGGTTCGCTCAAACCCCCCTTTTCCCACCTTCCCACCCTCAGACACAAAAAATGTCCAAATTTTTGCCCTTCGAAGCTCAAGTTGAGGATGAAAATGGAGGAGACTTCACAGACCTAACTGGAAGATGGTAGTCCTCAGAACGAGCTATCCAACAAATATTATTCTTAATATGTTTTGGTTTTATTATGTATATGTTTTTTTAGTTTTATTAAACATAGGTTTTTCACCGAAAATCAAGCTCTTTGTTATGCATATGTGGAAAAATAACAAATTATCAAAATAAAAATTTGAAAAATATGTTTAGGCTGGGTATTGATGTCCTTGATCCATTAAAAAAAATAAAATTGAATTTTGATAGATACAAAAAGAGTTATGTCGTATACAGTCTACCTATGTATGAATTGTAATCGGTTTGAATTCAAAACTTGATTGAGGAAAAATATTCAATAAAACACTATAAAACCAAATGAAAGTGCTAGATATCGTAGTTACAAATCTAAATTCAAAAAAAATAGAATTTATCCTTCATACAATTTTTTTTTTGTTGTATACGGTGAGCGTCACTCAAAAATGTTGTTTTTAAAAAAAACTAGTTTTCAAAGGAGATGGAAAAATAAGTGCAATCTGATACCAAAAATAAAAATAAAAAATTATTTGGAATCTATATACAAAATTTCACAAATCACTAGTTTTCATCATCGTCAAATTCCTTACAGTTCAACCGCTATAGGAGCCCAAAAGTGAAGATTTTGTTAAAAACAATTAGTTTGGTGTCCAATTTTCCCAAAAATTGTAAACCAGTATTGTGCGATCACCCTGCCTATATCAGTTGATTGGGTAGTAAGAGGTTGATACAATATTATTTCTTTACTCTACGAGGGCCCTGCTCCTTTCAATTTCTCTTTTATTCTTACATTTTCTATGAACAGTTTATTTACGTGATCATTTAAGAAATTTCTATTCCTTTTCATATTCTGTCAATATTTTTTCCATTTCCTTAAGAATAGATCGAGTGAACATGTTCAAGTGCATTGTCATGGTTGCATCTTCTAAAGGAGATGTGTCCTTCAATGTTTTTACCATAGCCGTTCCTCTCATCTCTTGTACCACATCTAACAACCTTGGTTTTTGTGTATTTCTTTGCTTGTCCCAAAATTCCAAGGTCTCAATCTTAGGGTTGTACCCTATACCACTTATCCCCTCATAAAAATCAAATTCAACAATCATCATTGGGTCTTCTTGTGCTCTTACTTGATCAAGTAAGAATATCTTCTTTAGTTCCATACTCGAGATAATGAGTATATTACTCTTCAAAACCATATCCCTAGCTTCTTGTGGGCTAATATCAACATTATCAATTCTCAATTCATTGAACATCTGGGCTACAATCTGATCGTGTTGGGACTCTTCAACGCCCATCTTGTTTATCTCTACCCTTTCTTCAAACTCTCATTTTAATTTTAACCCAGAAATCCTTAAATTCAGGGGTCTTAATGAAATCATCATCTTCAATAAATCCGCGAGCTGCAATTTCCCTCTTATCATCCTGCATTTCCCTTTCTCCCTGCATATGAATATCAATTCTAGCCTCTGGTTTATGAGCTTTAGTTTCATGGGCTGGTTGATTAGCTACCTCAACATCATCCTTCAAACTCCTTAGTACACTGGCCACTTCTTCGCTCATTGCATAGGAGACCAATCTGTATGTCTCCCGTGTCTTCTTTTTCTTAGGAAGTGGTTGTTCAGGAGGTGATTCTTGAGGAATATGACATACTAGAATAGTGTCAAGAGATGGCTCTGAAATTACAATACCACTTAGCCTTTTGGGAGATAATTGGTGGGCCTCTCCTCCTTTGCTACAGACTTATCATACAATTCATCAAACTTATCAATTATCAAATTTATCCTCTTAAGAGGATCTACTTCTTCTATAAAATACCCCAAGAATTCAATGTTCTTCTTCTTCCTTTCTTTCTCAAGCTTCATCATGATCTCCCATTTTCTACTCCTCTGATATACCTCTTGGGGAGTGAAGTAGTTTCTAATCACATCCTCTTCATAATCCACTTGATGAGTGATTGTAGCCTTTGTGAGGAGGTTTTGTCTTATAAAATTCATATGGCCCTCAAGGTCAAAAACCCTTTTACTTACATGCCTCAGAGAATATCTTGTCTTAAGGTAATGATGTAATTCTTCAAGGGTGTCATATCCATAGATAATTATTCACATGTTGTCAAGTTAGGTAGAAATGCACCCCTCTTTTGTTTGTGCATGACATCCTTTTCCATCCACATCATTTGTGACATAAATTCTAAAAAGGCTAACTGAAGAGGAACAAATTTTGGCAATATATGTGGGGCATGTGGGCACCCATAAATCCTAATTATTATGACATCTTGAAGAAAAAACCAATCACCAAAGTTATGAGTATGAACTTGTTCTGGTTTCAAAGCCAAGGGCCTCAATAGTTGTAGTATAGGTGTGTGTAATCTTGGCGATGAGTGGCTAGGAACTCTCATAACTCTATAGACAAAGTCATCATGGAACACTACATAATTGGAGATTTTGTATTTTCTATCCCATTTATAACACCATCATTGCATAGGCAATGAGTTCCCTTGTCGATCAATCCTACCCAAGCACATCCTTTCTATCCATCTATCTTTGTTCTGGTACAATATCAAGTGACATAGTAAAGAACAATGCCTAAATGTTATAGGGGCCCTATTCTCTCTAACTTGTAGGAAGCCTTCATGCAATTCCTTCTCAAGATATGAGGAAAAGTCATATTCAATGTTTGTCTTGAGGTTCTGAATTCTCATAGCCATCATCATCAAACTAACTGGATTTTTTTCTTGTGCATCTATCCCAAGTACTTGATAGAAAGCAAAGTAGGTTTTCTTGAAATAAATCTAAAAATCTGCTACATCAAACGGTTCGGTGGTAAAGGGGGAGATAGGTATCACCTTGTTGTTAACGCCCATTTTCATGTATATAGGGAGTTCATCACTTATGTGTTTTCTCCTTAACCTAGTATATTATTCCTCACTCTTTTGCAATTCAACCTTAGTGAGGGCCTATTTTTTTAGATTGAAGCATTCAATGATTGCAACTTTTGTTAATATTACCAATGGTGGCCCATCTGTTATCCTCACAGACCTGGTAGCAGGGTGGTAATTCTGGGTTAGAACTCTAATGAACTCCACATCTATGAAGACATTCGTGAAAATTAGCTTAGCTAAGTCTAATGTCTACAGATTTGATATTGGAATTCTCCCTTCCCTCTTTTCATAGAAATACCAAAATAATTCCCACCCCGAAATAGGAATAAGGGAATCCCTACAACCATGAGTTGTATCCTTGAAAACCTTCTTGTATCCTTTGTCAGTCAAGTTAGGCAAGATATCTAAGATAAATTATTGTAATGATCTCTTTTTACCCTTAGGCTCTTCCTTCTTAGTCTCAGGTTCTTTCTTTTTAGGCAGCATGATATCTAATTTCAACCTCAACTCAAGCTTTCTAAGTGTTTAAATGCAGGATTTAAAACAATTCTATGCTTGTAAAGCTACTTCAGTAAGTTTAGTGTACTTACCCAGTATGTGATAGTTGCAGAACTTCACCCTGTTGAACTCCTAGCTTCCCACATGAAAATCCTTGCAAGTTAATGCCAAAACAATGTCAAGTTCTCAAATTTAATGGCTTAGGAGTTCAGTCATGTCCTCATTAATATCAATCTTATGCCAAATATTATGTGATCAACTCATATTTCGAGTTTGAATGTGCGTCATTGATTTTCACAAGATTTGAGGGCTGTTAAGAGTTATGCATTTAATACCACAACTAGTAATAATGCCTTGACAGTCTATACCGCAACATCGTCGCCTGTTTCTTTAACTGGTGCAGGATAGCGGGGTCATGAATCTTTTTATTTATCAAACTTACCGCTGTACCTTATTCTTGAGATTTCTCTATCACGGGATAGCGGGGTGTATACTACTATACCGTAAGATTATTTATGCTTCATCACGGGGCAACAAGATTGTTACTGCTATACCACATGTCTTAGTAGTCTTCTTCACGATACTACAGTTCTTACTGCACTACCACTCTTTATTATCTCCTTCCTTGTGTGGTGGTGGGTTGTTCCCAGCTATACTGCACTGTTCACTTTTTCTTGCCGTTGTATTGTGGTTATAATGTAATTAAGCTCTTTTATACCACCCAACCACACCTTTATTATAATTCCCCCACGGTATTGCGGTGAAATTTTTTATGTTGTCTGTTATATACCGCTAGCCCACTAAGGGTTCAAATTCTTGCTACAGGATTGTGGTAAAGGACTTTTATGGATGTAAAATAGCTAGAAATGTTTTTTCTTAAGTATATATGATGAATTTTTGGCTTTGTATAGGTCCTTTAGTGTCAGTTAGACTTAATTTTTTTTATATGAACTTGTTTACAGTGGGGAGGCTCAATCAAAAATAAAAAGGAATATAAGGGTCAAGACTCATGTCATGGAGCTCAAGGTTAATTGTGATGATGGAAGGAGGAAATGTTTTAAGGTTCTAACACACCTCATGATGAACTAGAATGTGTTTTTCCTTCATCCTGCATGTGTTATGTTTTTATGGGTTCTTTTCTTGTGAATATATCCCTGATAATTTTTTTTCTGATACCTATAATTGTAAACATCTTCTTGGTTTTTGATTGTAAATTCTTTTTAATCTGTAAACTAAATTCTATTTTAAGTTT
Organism: Sequoiadendron giganteum; assembly: GCA_007115665.2. Lineage (NCBI taxonomy): Eukaryota > Viridiplantae > Streptophyta > Pinopsida > Cupressales > Cupressaceae > Sequoiadendron > Sequoiadendron giganteum. The sequence goes on along the minus strand of CM021102.1, from coordinate 135,402,023 downwards.
CCATTTGTAGTTATCAACAAATTGGAAAGTCAGTAGTTATCAACTTATGAAATCAATAAATTTTTACTGATTCAAGTTGCTGATTTATACATTATTGTTTATTTGGACTTCACGAAATGAGGAAAAGGATTGTAAGGTGCAAATTAGACTGCTAGTGATCATAATGCTAAAATTCTAATGATAGATTATGAGTGCTTTCGTATAGAAAAAGTGGCCAAGAATAATGAATATTTATCGCATCTTGGTTTGACAAATATGAAAGTTGTAAATCCACTAAGTAGTATATTATTTGTTTAATAGTGTTTAATGAAATTTTATAGGCAATATATTTATGTATATAAGACATAATATGATATATTTTTTGTTTTATAGGCAAGAAAAAGAGTGCAAAAAAATGTGGAGAAAAAATAAAAGGAAAGAAAAGATACAGTGCCACCATCTCGTAGAAGCCAACACATTTGTGATTCAACAAATGCAGTTGGTGAAAACAATAGTTGTGATATTGTGCAACCTGATATAACACATGGTGATGTGCAACTTGATATAACACATGGTGATGTGTATCTTGATATAGCACATGGTGATGTGCAACTTGATATAGCACATGATGATGTGAAACTTGATATAGCACATGGTGATGTGCAATTTCATGATGATATATTAGCACAAAGTCTAAGAGAGATTATTGGAAAAAATAAGAGAAAAGGAACAAGAGGTCTGCAAATGATTTATTCATAATTAAAGGATGTGTTTGAAGTGAAATCTACAGAGACCGATACTGATCTACCTGCTCATGCCACACCTAATGTGGCCAAGGAGCATGAATTTTCAGTTAATGGAAGTCATGAAGCGAGACTGCTTACATCTATTGTGCCTCAGAGTGCACCTATTGCATCTAGAATTTTTGATGAAACTAGTGGATCAACCAGAAATACTAGTAGTGGTTTAATAGAAGATGTGTCTCCTTTCGTCAAAAGACAAAGATTGAGTCAAGATTTGTACAGATCTACAAAGAGTCCAATGCAAAAGAAAGAAAATTAGAAGGCAATAAGCCATTCTTGGTTGAAATATTGAGAGATGGTGAGCCCATTGGGCCAAATGCTACAAAGTGGGCCTCCGAGTTGGGTGTAAGATGTAGGGCCCATTTGGATATTTGTAAATCAAGTTTTGTAGAGAAAGATACATGAACTGTGAAAAATGTTACACCCAAAATGGAAAATGCTTTTGAGACTACTGGTGGAAAAATCTCTAGAAAATATTACAAGCAAAAGATGAGAATTTTGATGAACAATTTTAGATACAATTGTAGAAAAACAATCACGGAGGGAAACGAGAGGTTAGATTCCACTATCTCCCAAATAGTGGGAGGCATTGAAAGAAAGTATGCATTTTAAATAATATTTGGCAAAGAGTAACAAAGGAAAAGAGCAAGAGATAATGTGAGGGCTGGATATACATTTGGCCAAGGTGAGTTGCAGGGAAAAATGGACAAATTTGCAGTAAGTGTATGGCTTTTTGGTTCAATTTACATTGTGTTATTTATTTTGATTTTTTATTGAACTGACTATATGTTGAAATTGACATTGTATTTTAGGTGGAAAACATTAATAGAGAAGCAGGTGCGTAAGATATTGTTAATTAATATATGGCATCACTAGATCCTAGTAAATCTAAGAGTAAGATAAAGTTGAAATCTAGTTCGTCAATAGAGATTTCACAACCATCTGCTAAATGCCTAGTAGGAGCCTCTCTAGATCATGTCAACTCAAATGAAGGGTACCAACAGGTAATGAGTTGCATATTCAGTCTCACTCAACAAGTTTCGTAGTTGGTTGCCTCTGTTAACCCTATAATTTTTGCATGGAATGAGCATAAATCCATGGATTCAGATGAGGTAAGGGGCTCTATTGATCTCATTACTTCTTGTTTGGAAATTCTGTATACAAATGCCTCTTAATATGTAGATTATTGAAATATGAGCGTAGGAGAATCCAGCCTAGTTTCTTTATTGTTTATTGTTGGAGTGATCCAGAAAATGTTCTTTTGGACAAATTTATAATTTGCATTCTTTACTTGACTATTAAATGCTTTGTATATTTTTTTGCACAATGGTTAAACCACATGCAAATCAATTTTATCAAAGCAATAGGAAAAAAAAAATGCCTTCTTGATGTCAACACTAGAGCTGCTGATATTGATTATAGTGATCGTGATGAACTAGACAAGAATGTACATAAAAGTCATCATAGTTGTGTTGAAGTTGAGGTAATATAATAGTTGTTAGTTATCTATCCCAATGTTTTGTCATTTTTCATGCTTAAAATGTTCTTTTGGACAAAAAATTATAGCTTTTGTATTCTTTAAGTTGTAAGTTAATCTGTCGCAATGTTTTGTCATTCTTTTTTTGGACAAAAAATTATAGATTTTGCATTCTTTAAGTTCTTTAAGTTAATCTGTCCCAATGTTTTGTCATTCTTCATGCTTAAAATATTCTTTTGGACAAAAAATTATAGCTTTTGCATTCTTTACTTGACTTATATTAATTTTTGCATGATGATTAAACCACATGCAGAACAATTATATGAAAGCAGAATGAAAAGAAAAAGGCCCTGTCAATAGAACTCTCTACAAAGCTGTACAAATTCATGTCAATGACGTTGATAATGATTATGATGATGAACTCAATGAACATGCACATGATATTCATAGTATAAGTAGTCATGCTGAACTTGAGGTGAGTGCTATGAAACCACATGCAAGTAAGTACTATTCAAGTAAGTAATGGTGGTTTTATTATGTAAATAAGGGTAATCATTACCTATTTGATAGAATCTAGTTAGAATAGTAGTGAAGTGTAACTAGCTAGTATACATAGATTATGGAAATAAGGGAGAACATATAACTTACATATGGAAGCTTAGAGCTTAGTTGTAATAGAGTGCATACATAGATTTTGACAATGCATTAGTGCATTGTATTCGAGGATGTCATGGTCCTTAGTTGGGAGGACTTCATTGCCAATCCATGTCTCTTTCTAGAGTACTCATACAATCTAGCACAATTGCAGTCTTTCCCTCCATTTGTTTGTACTTCGCAATGGGTTAGTTTTTTTTTTAGAGTAAAAAGTTGCTTCTTTATTATTCAACAAAATAAAAAAAAGCACATACAAAAACTGATTTGTTTTAGGACATAAGACATTACATACAACTGTTAAAAAAAAATAATGTGTGTTCTATATATCTCAATATAATGTGTATTTTTTTTTGTTTTTGTAGACATTTATTGATAAACTCCAAGAAGGGGATAAAGTTGAGGTGTCAGATCTGTTTGATGGTGTTGTTGTGGGCATTGGGCAGATTCACTCACTATCTATTGTACATGGAGTCAAATTGAAAGGAATATGAGATGCAAATTTAAATATTTTAAAGGCCACAAGTAACATACCCCTTTCTTATGAAGACAAAATAGATGGAGCTGTCCGTCTGAAAGAGACAGAAGGGACCTTTGCACAATGGCCACTAAAATATTTGAAAAAAATTGATAGAGTAAAGGTTATAACTTAATTATGTTGATTAAGTTACCTTTATTCCCTTCTTAAGATTTCACGTTAGTTTACATAAAGTGACAATTAATAATTATATTAATTATTAAATGTTTTCCTATTAGGGCTTCTTTTAGGGTTTTTCCTATTAGGGTTTCTTTAGGGTTTGCATCATCTCCTTTTATAAGGATTGATCCCTTTGTATATTTCACAACACAATATCATATTATGAGTTCCCTTTTGTTATAATAATATAATTTCTTCATTTTTCAGAGCATCAAACCCTTGTTTGTTTTCTCCATCCATTCTCTTTCTTGTGATAGGTATCCATTTGCATGCAAGTGATCTTGGAGTCTGAAGTTGGATTTCTCAACTTCTACATGGTATCAAATCTTTCCTATTGCATGCCTATTCTTGTTTGAAGAATTTGGAGCTATTTGGAGCTATTTGGAGCTACAAGGTTGGATCAGGCATTCACAGTTTTGGGGTTTGCATTTTTTGATCCAGGGATTAACCTGCAATTTCAAAGCATTTTGAGTCCAAAAGGACCTCACCTTTGTGTCTGCAGTGGTCCAAAACCCCTAAATCAACTATTCATTCATCCATTTTGAACAAAGTTGATTTGAGGGGCAAAATTTTTTTAGCCGTACGACTGTGCGCGGATCGAAGAAAAAAAGCCTGGTAATTTTTTTTTTATTTCTGCATTTTCATCATAATTTTTTTTTATTATAAAAAAACAATACAATTTGTAAATGCTTTTGATTTAAAAAAAAAATTTAAAAAAAAGACAAAAAACAAAGCCTTTTTAAGGCTTGCGTAGGCCTGCCTACGGGCTCCCTGTGCAGGCTTGGTTGTAGGGTACCCTGCGCAGGCAATTGCGCATGTCTGTACCTACACAGGGCGGTACCTGCATAGGGCGGTACCTGCGCAAACCTACATAGTGTACCTGCGCCCTCTTGGGTGCGGTGGGGGTGGGCCCACGTGCCTCCCCCACCAATATTTTTTTTCAATTTTTTGTTTTTTATAATATATGAAAAAAAAACAATTTTTTTATTGTAATAAGCCCAATCGCGCTTTTGCGGTGATGACCGTTTGGCCATCAAATTTAAGCCCGTATTTTTGCTGTGACAGTCGTATGATTGCCAAATTTAATGCAGCATTAACTTTTTTCCCCTTTGGAGCTGTTTTCTTCTAGAGGCCGTAACTTGGGCATACAATATCGTTTTTTGGAAAACGAGATATCGTCGGAAAGCTGGTTCTGTCAACTTTCCAGTGGTGTGAGTTTCATCATTTCATTTTTCTGTTGGTGCATTCTACAACCAGTTGAATTCAAAAGAGCTGCTTTCAGTCCCGAGCTCATAACTTTTGATCAGTTTCTCCGTTTTTCACGATCTCAACGGCGTTGGAACCGTATTTCAGAGCTCTTCAGTTCCATCAATGCAATTTTTCTAGATTTCAATCCAGGTATATGTTATTTAGTTTTTTGTATTTTTTACACTCTGGTGAATTACCTGGACACATTTACTCTTGGGAACTTCTCGATTGCATGGGTTGCTTCATTTTTTGCTATTCTTCATGTATTTCCAATGTTTTTTCCTTTGTGGGAATTTTGGGCATCATTTGTAAGCACTCTTTTATGTAAACGCACTAAGATAAAGTGGCACACTATTGTACATGTATTTTTGGGAAATTTGCACATAAGGTTGTGCCATATTTTGTATTCGCATTGTTTTATAAAGTGCCATGGGGGGCTTGTGTAGTGCCTTTGTTTTTCCATCACACCTTTTTCCGATGAGTGTCCCTCCATGATGATAGTGGATCCATATGATTCTAGCCTCATGCATGTGTGCTTTGTTTTGCACACCACTTTTTGAGTTGCAGGTGCTTTCTTGTGCACTTTCAGATGTTGTTTCTTCTCCTTCATGCACTACAGGGTGTTTCACATCATTTCAGTGGATCTGTCAGGCTCTCCTAGTTCAACATTATGGGGGGGGGGGTATTATACTGTTTGTGCTAATTCTTCCTTGGTTTTGCGTTGGAAGGAATCTGCCATTCTCAATTGATCAGTGTTTTAGACTATTGGTACTTGTGCCATTTGTATCTTCGTTCCAGGTGTTTTCCTTTGTTTTCCATCTGATTCGAGTAGTGTCATTTGGGGCACTCATGCAGATTGTTGTCTTCTTGATCTTGATTGTCCTATCTTCAGCAGAGGTTCTTCAGCACCATAGCAGTCATCTTTCGACAGTTGTTTGTAGCTTTTTCTGCTTTAGTGATGTTCTTCTTGACTTTCTGCATTTCTTTTTGGAGTAGAACTTTTCCTATGAGGTTTTCTCTATTTCTCCACTTTACAGAGATTTGGTTGTATTTGGGTACCTTATCTGGCCTAGTTGTTGGGACCCATGTTTGCTTTCTTGCATTGTAGTTACCTTTGCTTTCTTGCATTTGTTTGTAGCTGCACTGTTGCTCATCTTAAGGGGGGGTGTTAGAGTAAAGGTTTTAACTTAATTATGTTGATTAAGTTACCTTTATTCCCTTCTTAAGATTTCACGTTAGTTTGCATAAAGTGACATTTAATAATTATATTAATTATTAAATGTTTTCCTATTAGGGCTTCTTTTAGGGTTTTTCCTATTAGGGTTTCTTTAGGGTTTGCATGATCTTCTTTTATAAGGATTGATCCCTCTGTATATTTCACAACACAATATCATATCATCAATTCCCTTTTGTTCTGATAATATAATTTTTCCATTTTTCAGAGCATCAAACCCTTGTTTGTTTTCTCCATCCATTCTCTTCCTTGTGACAGGTATCCATTTGCATACAGGTGATCTTGGAGTCTGAAGTTGGATTTCTCAACTTCTACAAAAATGACATAATTGATGTTTATCATGTACTAGCTATTAGATAGCTTGGCCCACTACTTTATGCAATAGTTTGAATGTGTTGTTCATGGATCTTAGTGTTTTTTATGTGTTTTGGAGCCGTATAAGCAAAAAAAGGCATTGTAACTTAGTTTTTTCAGTCACAACACTGAGAAACACACTTTCTAACACATTTTTCAAAGCAAAGACACATTTTTGTCTTGTATCTGCTATAAGAACACCTTTTCTCAATAAAATTTTAGTATTTTTCCTTCTTATTAGCTATTTTATTATGTGCAAATGAATGATTGATTATGTTTTTCTATGTTTTATGTTTAAACCTCAAAAACATTGTCTCATTTCCAACACTTTTAGGTAGAAATCAGTGAACAAAAACAATTAAATAAACTACCAATTTACTAAATATACTACCAATTCACAAAAATCAGTGAATAAATATGACTAAATATATGACTAAATATAATGATTATGCAATTAATAAACAATGTATCAATATACTACCAGTTGATAGAAATCAGTGAAAAAAAAAAGTTAAATAAACTACCAAATTGATCAAAATGATGATTAAAATTAATGACTAAATACACTACCAATGGACAAAAATCAGTGAATAAAAATGACTAAATAAGTGACCGGTTAACAACAATCAATGACTAAATTAATGACTAAATATATAAGTGAATAAAAAGTGACCAAATTACAACAATCAATGACTAAATCAATGACTAAATAAGTGACTAGTTAAATATATCACTGAATAGAAAATGACTAAATAAGTGACCAAATTATAGCAATCAATGACTAAATCAACGAATAAATATATCAGTCAATAAAAGATGACTAAATAAGTGACCAAATTGCAAAAATCAATGACTAAATCAACGACTAAATATACTACCAAATCGATCAATCAAAAGAACCAATAAATGACTAAAAATGGTATAGTCATCAATTCAGCCGCATTATAAATGACTAGCAATAAACTACTAATGGTCACATGATCATGTTTGGTCATTTATATGCAGTTTTTAGTACTTTTTTTAATCATATATTGTTTTTTCTATACTACTATCAGGCTCAAACCAATCTCGTTTCAAAATAGACCCAAACTATCCCCTTTGGAAATATGTTGAAATTGTTCAACAAATTCCAGGTGGTAGAGCATATGTTTGGATTTGTAGTGCTTCGAATCCAATGATGAAGCCCAATCTGATCCAAAACGTCACATAGATGAACTCAAGGCATGAAATCCTCGAGGAACCCCAAACGAACTTTGTAATTATTTTCTCCAGAATTTGAAAAGGGGCTACATGTCAAAGTTCTGATACCATGTTAGAAATCAAGATCAGACATGAAAACCTAAACACCTTTCACATAAGAGAAAAACAATGAAAAAGTAGAGCTTTGCATGAAATGTGCAAATTGATATTATTCAGAATTAAGAAATTACAATAAGAGAATTGCTTTATAAAAACAATGTATGCAACCCTAATGTTGACCTAAAAACAACTCAACTAAATAAACTTTACTTAATTAATAAGTAGGCTTTATTTAGTTGAGCTATTTTTAGGTCAACATTAGGGTTGCATACATTGCTTTTATTAAGCAATTCTTTTATTGTAATTTCTTAATTCTAAATAATATCAATTTGCACATTTCATGCAAAGCTCTACTTTTTTATTTTTTTTATCTTCTGTGGAATGTGTTTAGGTTTGCATGTCTAATATTGATTTCTAACATGGTATCAGAGCCTTGACATGCAACCCCTTTTCAAATTATGGAGAAAATCATTGTAGAGTTCGTTCAGGGTTCCTCGAGGATTTCATACCTTGAGCTCATCTATGCGGCATTTTGGACTAGATTGGGCTTCATTATTGGATTTAGAGCACTGGAAAAAGTCAAGATTGACTTTTATTTTGCATATTTTGGTCATCATTTGCCAGATCTATGAGGGTTTTAAGTTTGGTGTTTTTTTGGGAAGCTCTGGAGGTAGCCTATTTTTCGGAGCATTTTGGAGCAAAATGGACACTGCCATCGCATTTGTAGCACCCCAAAACCCTAAGATCGCCCTTGCTTTCATCGATTTTGGCAAAGTTGGTTCGGAGGGAAATTTGTTTTTGCCAGGGAGGCCGTACGACCTCCCCAACACACATTTCGAAGCAACTTTTTTCATGAAAATTGATTTTTTTAAAATTTTTTTTGAAAAAAACCACTTCACATCCCGCGCGACCAGTAGAAAAGAGGGCGCCGCTGGGCGCCACCCAACGGCCACCAGGAGTGGCAGCCCCTGAGTGGCGTCACCCCTTCGCACTGCCGCCTGCCACCTGCAGCCCCTGTGGGCCCGTATGCGCTCAGCCCCGGTCATATGGAGGACTGAGGGCTCTGCGCGAGCCACTGAGGGCTCCCTATCTTTGGTCGTCGATCACATGGATGACCAGGGGCTCCACCCCAGCTCCCTATCCACCAGCCCTTGGTCGGGCACAGGACAAGGGGCTTATTTTTTTTAAGCCCCCTGGGCTGCCTGCAGGCCATATTGGCCATTCTGGAGCATTTTCACCAAATCAGGCATAACTTTTGCGTTCGAAGTCAATTTTTCGCAAATGAGATATCGTTGGAAAACTAGTTCTGAGCCTGTTTTGTTGGTACAAGATATTTTTCCTGATTATGTTCTAGTTTTATGTTTCAGGTCCTTGAAATCAGATGTTTTTATTCTCACTTTGAAGGGCATATCTTTTGGCTTGGTGATCCTTTTTTTGCCATTCTTGCAGAATTGGAAAGCTACTTTAGTCCTCTACACAAATCTGAGGTCTATTTTTATTTTCTGTTTATGCATATTTATGAATTCTCTCCTTTTGCAATCATTGGGTATTGTAATAAATGAATTGATATAAAGTTCCATTAGGGGGGTTTCTTGCATAATAATATGATTAGAGTGTGCATGCACTTTGATCTTCATCTTGTTTTGATGACAACTCGCATGGGTTGTAATCTGTTTCTTAGTTTCTTTTGGCCATATTTTGTCTTAGCTTGACACATATCAGATTCATATTAGTTCACACTTTAGATTGAGAGCCTATGGTTAATGATCTGCATTGGATCCATCTCAGTTTGAGGGCCACTAAATTTGTGGTTAATGTTCCAGAGTCTTTATGGTACTTGTTCCCATGGAAGAGTTTTAGTCTTAGTTTGGCATCGGCATCGAGATACACGACTTCTAGATTTTGTCATCATATCATCTACTATTGCTTTATGGATTCCAGGGTTGTTCTAGTTTGGTATTTTTGAGTGTTCCGTGGCATCAGTTCTATTGTTGCATGATTATGATTCCGATATGGTTTCTTGTAGACAAAAGTGTCTTTCCTTTCTTGTTAGATTGCAGTTCCAGTGTTACTCCAAAGTGTTCTTCCAGTGCTTCTTTGCATCAGTCATCACATTGTAGGGGGGGTTGTCCCACTGGTTTTTCCTTCTCTACCTCATTATTTCATTTGTACATGGGTACCTGATTAGACCTTGTTGCTGGGACCCATTCATGCTTTCTTGCATTCATCTTAGTTTTAGGTGCATGCTTATTTAGTCTCCCTAAGTTGCACTTATGGGGGGTGTTAGTGTAATTAATATTTAATTGCACTTGCATAACTTTACTTAGGTTTTGCTTAGGTAATAATTAGTTTACTTAATTAATAAGTAAGCTTTATTTAGTTGAGCTATTTTTAGGTCAACATTAGGGTTGCATACATTTCTTTTATAAAACAATTCTCTTATTGTAATTTCTTAATTCGGAATAATATCAATTTGCACATTTCATGCAAAGCTCTACTTTTTCATTGTTTCTCTCTTATGTGGAAGGTGTTTAGGTTTGCATGTCTGATCTTGGTTTCTAACAGTAGTAATTTCCATGTTAGATATTTGAGCTCATACAATCAAGTGAAAGGGAACTTGTGCATGATCCTTGGACTAGGCATCGAAGCTTGTCCACGTGAAAATAAACAAGGCATTCTAGATGATATAGTATTGGGATATATTGCTCAACAAGAAAAAGTAGACCAAAAAGAAATCAATCTTAAAACAAGTCATCCTTTGTTAAAGAAAGGATCTCGAGTGATGAAGGCCCCTACACTGCCTTCTTAGTTTCCACATACAGATAGCCATCCATTTATGTCCATCCCTCAAGAGCAAACCGTGCCCTCTACAAATAAAAGATCTAAGGGATTGTTGAAAACTTCATTTCAGAATGAGGCAAGAGAGAATGTTGATCAAGACATAGAAAGACATGTGTCTATGCCAATGGATTAGAATTCAATGTTGTTCATTCACCATATTGGCAAAAAATGGCAAAATCTATTAAGGAGGCTCCAAAGGGGTATAAGGGCCCATGTTTTGAGAAGGTGTGTTGCACCTTATTAGATAAAGAGGTGAAACATGTAGTAGACTCTTTGAAGCCCATAAGGGATTTTTGGATCAAAATAGGGGTGACCATCTTTTTTGATGGATGAAAAGATGCAAAAAATCACCCATTGATCAATATTATTGTAGTGTCCCCTAAAGGGGCAATGTTTTTGAGAACAATGGATTTTGAAGGATAGGTGAAGGATGGTCCATTTATTGCTAACATCCTTTGTCAAACTATTGAAGAAGTGGTCCATCAAAATGTTGTGCAAGTTGTAAATGAAAATGCAAAAAATTGTAGGGCTGCTGGGTTATTGATTGATGAGAAGTATTCACACCTTTTTTGGACACCTTGTGTTGTCCAATTCCTCAATCTAATGCTACAAAAAATTGGAACCAAAATTGAGTGGATCAAACAGGTCTATGCTGAGGCTGAAGACATCCAAATGTTTGTCACCAACCACTATATGACAAAAGGCATATTTAGAGAATTCTCAAAATTGGAGTTGTTGAAGGTAAGTTAATTCTTAATATTTTTAGTTTTCTTTTAATTATAAATTTTGATTTTGTAAATTTAAATGATATTTTATTTTGATTTTCAAATAGGTTGTTGAGACCCGTTTTGCCTCCAACAAAATTGTGTTGAGATGAATTATGAAGGTTAATGAGGCACTCTCTAATATGGTCATCAACTCTAATTGGTCTGTATGGAGGCAATCTAACACTGAAAGGGAAAATAAGGTTAAGAAAATGATCCTAGATGACATTTGGTGTGATTGTGTTGAGTATCTCCTCAGTTTCACCGAGCCCATATTGAGCATGATCCATTACACTGAATGGATAGACCTTGTTTGGGTGAAGTATATGATGGATTTGACTCAATGATTGAGAAGATGAAAACCATCATCAATGAAAAAGAGGAAGATCTTGAATAAAATTTCTTCAAAGAGCTACATCAAATTGTTTTAGAGAGATGGAACAAAATGAACACTCCGTTGCATCTTCTTGCTTTTGCATTGAGTCCCAAATATTATAGTGTTGAGATTCTTTCTATTTCATCAAGAGTTGCTCCATATAGGGATGCTGAAGTGGCTCAAGGGTACAAGGCAACACTTCGTAAAATCTTCAATGATCGTGACCAATGTGATCTAGTGAGGGTGGAGTTCATGGTTTTTGCATGCTCCAGTGATTGTGGTCTTGATGCTCTTCGAGACAAGTACAGGGTGGATGCTCATAGTTGGTGGTACTTCCATGACCAAGAATACACACACCTCCAACCTCTTTCAATACTTTTTTTATCCCAATTAAGTTTTACAGTGAAAATATTTTATCTTTTAAATTTAAGTTTTATATTTTGTAATTTTAATTTTAATTTATATTTTATTTAGTTAAATTTTGTAACTCTTAAGTTAACTATTTAATTTGGTCTTAATAGGTTGCTAGTTCATCTTCTTCTAAGAGGAATTGGAGCACATACTCCATCCACTCAATAAAGCATAATAGGTTACATTCAAAAAAGGCAGAGGACTTGGTGTATGTGCATTCAAACTTGTGCCTCATTACACACAAACAAAGTTCCTACATAGAAGGAGACTCAAGGAGGTGGGATATTGAGCTAGAGCATCTTGAATTGAGTGCTTCTACAAGTCACTTAGCTGCACTTGATATTGATGATGACTATGAGCCTGAGACAACTACTGAGCATGAGAGTGCTAGTGTCAGTGTTAGTGGCAGTGCTTGTGCGAGTGCCATTGATGCTATTTGTGGTTCTACACAAAATGTAGCATCTAATATGGATGCCGAAGAGGAATTTTTTGATGACCCATATGATTGATCAATGATCAATAATGGCTGATTGTAAACACTTGACATTTTTATGTTTGAACTTTAATTTATATCATGACATTTGAGTATCGATAATATTTTAATGTTTGAATATGAAAGTGGTGGTGTATTTTTGCTATGTTATTTGACTATTAATATGGTGGTGTATTTTGAACTTAATTATAGCTACAAATATGTATATATTTCTGATTTTTATATGGTTTTAGATTAACGAACCCAAAATGAATCCAACCACAAAATGTTTTTGCCCGAACCCATGCACTGAACCCTCGAACCCAAACTCGAACCCGAAACCGAACCGGTAACTTAGTTCTTAATAGGAGACCTCCACACATTCCCTATAGGATCAAAATAGTAATGTCCAATTCCTTCCCTTCATTCCTCATAACAGATCACTCTTTAATCTCTAAATCACCTTCAACATTCCAAATCTCTTTCCAAATAGGAGAAGGAATGATACTTTTTGTCTGAATATGGTGCTTCTTGATATCATGACATGAATGAAAGAAATATCTAGCTTTATAGCAATGAAGGAAAATTTGTAAGGACTCATGATGGATTCTCTACTCTCAAACCCCAAGTTTGAAACACAATTTATGGAATTTGATAGCACCTCATCAATATCAACACTCACACAAAATCTGACAAAACCAATCATTTCATAGATTTCACGACTTCTTCAATTGATAAAAAATTGACCACGAGAATTGGAAATACCTCTTATGATCTCTTCATAATAGAATTCCAAACGAAGCTCCGGGAGCCTAACCTAGATAGAAATCTCGTGACAACTCTCCTCGACAACATTTTAAATCTTATGGTCCATTTTTACCAAACAAGACTAGATTTACCAAGGAACCAGTGGCCTCCCAGAAGGATATTAGTATTATCCTCAAGAGTTTGAAAAGAGAATAAAAAAAGTAAAAAAATTGGTCATGGCAACCACCCAAATAGTTTCTTGCCAATTTTTTAGCCCAACATTGGACAACATCAATATTCATATGAAAGCCTGAGAATCTCCCAATGAGGGTATTCCTCATGCAAGTAGTAGCTCTATCTACAACAACATCATGAACCCTCATAATAGTGCATGATCTAAACAAGGCATAAGAAGCTTAATCCAAGCCTAGGACATAAACATAAGTGGTTGAATTAGAAGATAAACTTCTCTCCAATGACCCAACAAAAGACACCCTAGCCTGCATAGTATTAGTAGGCCTAGCAACATTCATATCAATGGCCAAAATGTGGGAAGGGTTGACTTGCAGGATCAGATCAAAAGCTTGTGAAGATGGGGAAAAAAAGGGGGTTTGAAGGACCTGAAGTACAAGGATTTTTGTTGCCAAGAAGATGAGGTGCTGTCACAGCCTTCACAGTGCTCTCAAACACATCAATCTTCTCTCCATATTTCATCAGGCTATTAAAAGAAGCCGTGACTAGAGAAAATCTTTTCAAGGGTTGACCAAGGTGAACCCAGAGCAGATTTGGTTAGCAACAATAGGGTTATTGGCAGGGGAGAGAAGAAAGTCCCTATGTAGCCCCCAAGTAGGATATATATTCAAAGTGCCAACAAAAACCTCCACAGACTCATTTTTGTAAATGATAGGAGAGGCAAGCTGTAGGCCCTTCCAAAAAGCCTTGAGAAAAAAATCTAACAACATCTTGTCCTCCTCAATTTCCCAGTAGCCAGCCCATTCATCATTGTCTGGGTCATGTTGTGCAGTTTTTGCACACATGCCCCACTGAAAGTGGGGACCCTCTTTTTTCACTTTTTGGTGTTTTGGCCTTTCTTTTCTAGGGGTTTTTGTTTGAGTTTGTGCTTTAATGTCCATTTTTCCAATTGAAGTGGCATACTTTTGAAACATATTGAAAATCTGAAGTTTTGACTTTATCTCAGGTTTTTCACTATTTTCGAGAAAATCTACCTAGGCCGGATTCTCTTGGTTTCCTCCCAATGTCCAAAATTGCTACCTTTTGCACTACTTTCAGGAAAATCCACATGACCCGGATATCCCTGAAGTCCTTGGTAGTGTCGAATCCCCGAAAGTTTTTTGTGGCCATGGCTATCTTGTCGAATACATTAATGGTGTTTGTGTGAAGGTCTTGGGGATTTGATATATTGATTCTTTGAGAATTAATTGATCATTTGAGTTTGTACATTTGCTATCATTTGGGCTTGTGTCTTGAGGTTCTTGGTGTTTTCCTGGATATTTGGATTTTCAAAGCCATTTGGACTGTGCGTTTGCATTTCTTGTGCATGGATTGTATCCAGTTTGCATTGAACGATTATTTTTCGACTTCATCAATCACAACCTTTGTGCTTCCATGGTATGTAGATGTGCCATTTTCTCTATTGGTTTCAATGGATTTTCTTTGTTTTCTTGGGGAGTCCTTCGTGCTTTCCTAGTTTTTTTGGATGCACATCATTTTTTTGATGTTTTGGGGTCTTCCCATTAGTACACCAGTCCATTTTTGTTGATCAAGCATTTGCATTTTAGTCTGGTGTTGCATCTTATTTGGGCATTGGCTTGCTATAGTTTTAAACTCTCCATTTTGGTGTATGATTGAGTCATTTGTGCTTTCATGGCAGACATTTATGGTTCTTGACCTAGGGCATGGCCAATCCTCTTCAAATTTATGTGAAGAGTTTCCTTAGTTCACGTTTTATTCATCAGAGTCCTAGGTTGAGTTGGTTTTGGAGTTTTGTCCTAGATCCGGAGTGATTTGAATCGATTTGGTGAAAGTAGCAAAGATGTAGACAGGTTCGGGTTTTCGAGGTCTTCACGGAATTTCGCTTCCCTCGGATTTCCCCAATTTTTCTATCTCCTCTTCTTTTACTAGTTTCTACCGGATTTCATTTGATTTCACCAAAATCCATTGCATCCAAAATTTCTCGAGATCCGCGGTCGGGTCGTTTTACCGATTTCGAGCTTTAATACTGTTATATCTGGATTTCGGCAAAATCCGTTCCATCCGAATTTTCCCGAGTTGTCCGTGTCTCTTCATTTTTCCTGAGTTAGTTATAACTATTGCTGATTTCACCAGAATCCATCTCCGGCGGATTCTTCCGGGTTTTTTTTTGGGAAATGCTAAATTTGATGGTTATAAATGATGTGTTTCTTGGTAATCTATTTGATTGATTTAAGGAGCTTATGCTAAGTGTTTTAATGATTTCCCTTGGTTAATTATTGATGATTTAAATGATATTATAGGATTTTGTATGTGTGGTTTGCTGGAATCCACTTGGTCCAGATTTTCTTGAAAATCGTTCCCAGTGCAGAATCCGCAAGGGGAGCTAAATCCTGAATTTTGAGGTAATGATGTTCTACACTTGTTGCTTCTTATGGATCTAATTGTGGTTAATTTTATGTGTTTGCAGGCAAGATCAGGATAGAATGTTGCTGGTCAAGGCAAGGGAAAGGCAACCAATCCCGGTGCAGACGCTTCTGCCATCTCAGATGCAGAAAAGGTTAAGTTAGATATAAAGAGCAGAATTCCTAAGAGTAGGTTGGCCTTAATTTTGTCAAGGATCACAGATACAAATGTAGGCATGTGGGACTATGAGGAATTCAAGGATGAGATGTTAGCACCAAGACCTCCTCTGTTCGCAAGGAGAATGGTGGAGTCCGGGTTGGCTCATGTGGCAGGTTTCCCTCATACGGTGCAGTGTTACGAGTTGGTGCTTGAGTGTGCCATAAATTATGATAGTGGGACACAGAGAATAATCGGTCCCCAAGGAAGGATTCTTGTTGGTTTCAGTCCTGTGGTCATTGCTGCAAACTTTGACATGCCTGATAGGTCCCATGTGGTAGGCTTTGACCTAGAGGTTGCCAGGAAGTATTATGAAGAGAACATTGGAAAATCTCAATAGGTGATCAAATCTTGGCTAGAGAAGCCTAAATCTCATTTCTCTAAATTTCCTAAGCAACTATTCAGGCTGAAGTTCAAGAGGGAGTATTACAATGCTATCACCCTTCTCAGCAGGTTGGTAGGATTGATGAGTGTAGGTGTTTTTGAAACCTAGATGTTCAATGTGATTGCTAGAATGAAATAGGGGATTGAATATCATTGGGTAGGTGTTATCAGTAATATGATCCATCATCAGTTGTGTAATGTCTTGTAGACCAAGACTTTCACTATGACCTCTTACCTAGTGTATTCATTGTCCAGACCTCATCCATACAAAGGATTGAGCACTAGGGGTATTTTTGGGCAGGATGCTATCTATGAAGTGTATCCACATTTGCACTTGACTGGTGGAAGCTACCAGAGGTCGAATGCTACCTTCACAATGCCCATTACCAGACTACTCCAAGGTGCAGAGTATGTGAGAATCTCAGATAAGGAAAAAGAGTTGATAAGGAGATATGGAGCCTGGTTTATCTAGTTCCCAACCTTCTCATATATCAGAATTGATGGTTTTCGGAGGGCTCCCTACAAACTCCCTAGATATCCCACTAATCATGTTGTATTGTTGGAAGTCACTAGACAAACCTGTGACTTTGACAATGTTGTAAAGGGAGAAATGCATAAAACAAGTTTTGGGAACGATTTCCCTTTGAAGATCAGAATGGGTGAAGTTTGTGCCTCCATTCAGTCTGCTCATGCTTCAGAGGAGGAGATGGGTACTCTTGGGATCTCTTTTCATTCTAAGAGAGCAAGGTTTGATGTTACTAGTGAGGCTCATAAGAAGGCCAATAGGGATTATAGCCATAAGGCTCATATTGAGGACTACTAGATTAACCTTGTTGATGAGTTTGAGGTGAGAAAGAAGAGGTTTTCCAAGTTGCCAGTGGATTTGGTGAGATTATACAATGTAAAAGCCATCCCGGACCAAGTAGAAGAGGATGGAAATGTGATCTAGGGTCATGTTTATGAGGCAGTAAAGGATAAACCAGTGGGAGAAGATGACTGGTTAGAAGAGGAAAAGACTGATTTAGATCAGGTTATGGCCCCAGGGATTAAATATACCAAAATATGGTTGAAGCAAAAAATGCTGGAGTTGGAGAGCGAGGGTGTTCCATGCACCTATGAGTTGATGGGAGACTTAGAGTCCCATTTTGCTTCCGAGCCTTCACTTGAACCAGATCAAAAGGGCAAGGAGAAGGTGGATTCTCCTTTTAGAATCTGGGTAAGAGAGGTGCAAATTGAAAAGCCTACAGAAGTAGGCAAATAGAGGAGGCTTGTTGCCAAGAAGAGGAAGCATGCCTCTAAGAAGGAAGTTGAAAAGAACCAAGAGGAGGAGGAGGTTGAAAGTGTTCATGCACTGATGAAGAAGAGAAGAGTCAAAAGGACATCCTAGAAAGTGGAGGAAGTCCCTAAGGTTGATAGGAAAATTGAGCCACTAGTGGAAGAGGTGGAAAGCTCAGGGGGAAAGACAGATTTATATGAGGAGATCAAGGACTCGTTCCCTGAGGGATACTGTAGCCAAAGAGAGTGTTTTAATAAGTATCCCTATTATTGAACAAGTAAGTCCCTCCATTCCTCGGGATGCTGGTAGCGTATGGGGAGAACCAAAGCAAGATGAAAGTCCTAAGAGTTTGGGCAAGAAAGAGTTCCAAGAAGGAGACCTCTTTAATGGAGAGGAAAAAATTGATAGGGTGGTTCAGTCTCCCTTGGTGGCATATACGGACTCACCTGTAAAAGAACAAGTAGACAAGTCTCCTCAAAAGGAGGAGGAAATAACAGTTAGGGCCCCTTCACCAGTGAAGGTTCTTGTGGAAGAGCAGGTACAACAGGAAGAGAACCCAACTGTGGATTTTCCTAAAATTCCAAGTGTTGAGAAAGATGTAACTATTGATAACCACGAGAAGGAACAAGATAAACAAGACACAATGCCTACTAGGTCTACTATTCTGGATTGGCTTGAGAGGGAATTGAAGAGAAAAATGTTAATAGTGGAGGATGCTCCTCCCAATTGGGATGCCCTCATGGATAATGTAGAGAGGGAAAAGACCAAAAAGAAAGCAAGGGTTGTATCCTGAATTGAAAGGGATGGATCAGGTAACTGGGTGGCCCATATTGCTACCCCTGCTCCAAACAAGGATAGGGACAATGTGACTGCCCAAGACTATAATGTGCAAACTGTTGATTTGGGACATGCTACTGTGGAGCAGGATATTGAAGAGTATGAGGGTTCCAGTGCAGTGATTGTGGGGAGATTGAAGAAGGAAGTACAAACTAGGCATGAGCTAGAGAAGGAAAATGAAAAACTAAGGAAATACTTGCAAGAGTTGATGAAAGCTTTGCAAGCTATTGGCTCCTCCTCTTCTGTTGTAGGATTCCTACCCCAAGAGACAATTTCTGAGTTAGAAAAGATGAAGGGTACCTCACATGTTGCAGTTACCTAGTTGCAGGGTGTCCAAGCTAAGGGAGATGATGCCATTAAGGGCATATTATCCACTAGAGGGGATGCACTAAGGTTGATAGATTGGTTGAAGGCTGCATTAGCACAAGATAATGTGGATACCAACCTCCTGCTGCAAAAGACTACAACAATCATGGGGTTTACTGAGGACAAATTGGTACAGTGCAGGATTCTTCCTTTTCCAAGAGTTTTCGAACCTTGGGAATGGTTTGAAATTCTGCAAATAAGGTAGAAGGGCTTGAAAAAGATTCACAAACAGGTGAGGCAAATTGAGGATGCTCTGACTGGTGTTCATGATAGGTGTATTTCATTCTTTGAGGTCATGACTAGAAGAAAAAAGTTTGCTCCAAAACATCTCTGTTTGGAGCAACTTAGAGAATGGTGGAGGGATGTATATTCTCTAGTTAGCGAAGGGCCAGTTACTAAACATCAGTTGGATGATGTTGCAACTTATATTGTAGTCATTGATAGGTATTTGACCAACAAAGTCGACTGGGATGGTATAGTTAGGCAGGCAAGAGAAGATATCAAGACTCTTGAGAGAAAGATTAGGGTTTTTCCTATGCGACTTGTTGCTGAGCTGGATAGGGTCCTACTAGCCCTACATGGTGAAGAAGATAAAGCTAAGGACAAAGATGGGGAGTGACTATATAGGGTTACATTGATATTTGTGCTTCCCATTAATTCACATGTATTGGGCCGACCTTTTGATATCTTGGTGGTTTTTGATGAAATTGGTGCCAATGGCACATTTCATGTGTTCAAATATCTTTTAGGCCGACCTCTTGTAGGTCATGTTTTAATTGTAAATTATAATTTGGGCCGACCTATCTTATGGATTCTCTATAAAAGTGGGCATGTTGCCTCATTTGGAGAGATAGAAAGATTAGACAATAGATATAGAAGGATAGGTAGATCAAGAGAGAAATAGTTAAGTGATATTAGAGCAAGTTAGGGTTTATTTTCAAGCAAATGTTGTAACAGAAAACTGGAATTGCTGCTATTTTTGGATGATTTAATATAAGAGGGATATTTTGTTTGGTATCTATCTTCTGGAATTTCATGTGGCATGGTTTTTGTTATTCTATATTTCAAATTGCTTAATGTTTATGGTCAAATGATTTTGGTAATGCTTAGGGTTTCATGTTTGGAATGTTTGCAGCGATCTCTAGTCCATACTTTTTGCAGTTAGCTAATTGTTAGTTGCTTTGCAAAGTTAGCCCAGACTTGTATTTGTGCTTAGTTCAATTGTGAAGGTTTATTCACCTCAATTACTATAGGATTGACTGAATGAATGTTTATGATTTGAAAATCCTTAAATACCTTAGAAGATTGCACTATTTCTGTGGAATTGCAGATTCATCTGGGTCAAGCAGAAAATAGTTTATGAGAGATCAGTCCATTTTAAGCATTTTATCCTTTTGCATTTTCAATCTTAGGGTTAAAAGTAGTTTTAAGATTATCTCTGAAACCTTTATCTTTTGCTGTTTCTTTATTATTAGGGTTCCAATCAAATTTCAAATTATCAATTTAGTGTCTATATTTGATAAGATTCGAAATCCAATGTTGCTCGTTGTAAGGTCCCATTGTGATTACCAACATTTTCACATTTATCATTGATTTGTTTTACTGCATTGTCAAGACCTGATATTAGAGACCTTGGGGTTATCTCTTTTCCCATAGAGATTTTCCTTTCAAGAGAGATAGGATATTATATTCTAAGTTTTTGCTGTGCAGAAAACACCATCAACAGATTGGCGCTAGAAGGAGGGCCTTTGAACAAGCAAGCTAGATTGTTTCTTAAACGCTATCTCTCCTGAGAGACTTAGAAGAAGAACTAGATCCACTCTAGGAGAGGAAGAATTTCAAGAATTACAGGCCCCTACTAGGTCAAGAAGGACCAAAAAAGTGGAAGAATCATCATCAACTCATCCACTTCCATCATCTCCATCATCCTCATCTTCATCTGACTCTGAGGAGCTTCCCATTCCACAACCACAACCAATCATAAATCAGCCATTACCATCCCCACCTCCACCAATGACTTTTCTTGCTACTAATCCATCCCCATTGATCTTCAACAATTACAATGTTATGCCCAAAAATATTGAGCATTTATGCTCTAAGTTTCATACTCATGACCCTAACAGAACTGCAGAAGAGCATATTAGGATTTTCCAGACTTGTCTGAGGGATAGAGGGATTAACCATGAGGATGTTGCATGTAGACTATTCCTTTATTCTCTAGGAGAAGAAGCCTTTTATTGGTATAATCACCTACCCACTGCTTCCATCCATAATTGGACTGAGTTGGAAGCTGCATTCCTGCAAAAGTTCAAGATTCCCATTAGTGCTAATGAGCTATACTTACATTTTAGTGGGGTAAAAAGAGAGATTAATGAGCCCATAGGATCATTCAATGATAGGTTCCATTGAGCATATACGAGACTCCAGGTGCCTTATGCTGGAAATGAAAATATTGCTTTGGAAATATACCTTGAAGCCTTGGATAGCATTACAACCACCTTTCTGAAACAAAAGGCCAATCCTCCAAATACTTTGCTCACTGCATATGCGGAAGCAGTAAAGGTCAGTACAGACTTGAGGCAACATTATTAGGACCTTTGCCATCCTTGGGACTTATTGCTCACCTTGGACAAATCCAAGCCCTTAATCAAGATTTGACCAGTCACGCTCCAATAATAAATCCTGTACCATCACTTCTTATCCTCAACAGAGAGCTAATCAACCCTTATAGCAACAACAAGTTGGTTTCCCTACATATTTGCAGAATTCAGAAGTCTTGAATCAAGCTGTTGGTTCTGGGAATATACCCGGATATCCTTTTGGAGGTAATTCGAAACCTCCTAACAACCTAGATAAGGAGAGGTTGGATGAATTGTTCAAACAAGTGAAGAGGTTGAATACAGAGGTAACTTATTTGAGAAATTAGAAGAGCCAGCTTTAGGCTTCTCAGAAGAATATACAATCCAGCTATGGCAGGGAAAACAAGAATGTTGAAAGAGGTCAATACTTTGACAGGAATCAAAATTTTGACAGAGGACAAGGTTCTAGTCATAATTTTGATAGAAGACAAGGTTCTGGTCAAAATTTTGATAGAAACCAACAAGGTGGATAGGGATTTGACAGGGGGAAACAACCTAGACATAATAGATCTTGGAATACTGGGCCTAATAATGGAGGGATTCCTACTCCTCTGGATCAACCTGCTACCCAAGAGAAACCTCCAAATGGTGTATACCTAGTAGAAGCAACTCTATCTGGATGGTGTAGACTCCATAAAACAAGTCAACACTCTGAGTTAGACTGTGCTGAATTTCAGACTGCAGCTTCTATCTTTCAATATGAAGTGGAGAATAATTCTACTGGGCAGTAAATTGTACCTTCAAACCCTTATGATTCTCCAGTACTGGTACTTAATCATGCCCCATTCCCAAAGGGTGAGGAAAATGAACCAGAGGAAGTGTCTAGTATAGAGGATGAGGTGGAGCAGGTGTTGAATGAAGATGAAATCTCCCAACTATTCAACGAAAAAAATGAGAATGATAATGGCCCTTTAGATGAGGATGAAGTCGGTGTTGAAGAAGTTCAGTTGTTTCAACAACCAGCGAAGAAGTATGATTTAAGAAATAGGCCTAACAGGGGTCCATAGGCTGGAGGTCCTTTCACCACTTCCATTCCCCCTAACAATTTCAATACTCCACCTGATCCACAAGCTTGTAACAATCCATCTTATCCTCAGGTGCCAACATAGTACCTATCAAAGGGGAACAATGCTGAAATTTCCAAGGATAAATAGGCCAGTGGCTACAAAGAATCTCAGGCTGACCTGAATGTGGAGCAATTGGGTGAGTATGTGACTGAGAAATTCAAGAAAGTAAAGGTAAGTCTTTCTGATTTTGAGTTGTTAAGAGTTCCTACTATTAGAAATGCAGTTTTGGGATCATTTAGTTCAAATACAACATCACAAGGGGTAGCCACGAATGAGGCTACTGCCAGGTCTTCTAATTCTCAAACAACCAGAAGTTAGGTCCCACCTGTGGACAAGAGGGGAGATAAGGATAAAGGTTAGGTTGCACAAGCTGATACTCATCTGAACTTGTTTCAAGGTAAGATGGAAACTCCTTTCCTAATTTCTGTTCCTATCTTCGAAAATAATTTGCATAATTGTCTTCTAGATTCAGGAGCCTCTACAAATGTTATGTCTTTTGCTGTTTGCAAAGCATTAGGTATTACTCCTATTTCCTCTCAAAAGAAGGTTACTCAGTTGGATAAAATAGAGGCGAGTGTAGCTGGAGAATTGAACATGACCCCTACGTAGCTTGCATCAGATCATAGGGTGCAACAAGTGATCAATATTCAAGTTGCTGATATCCCTGATACTTATGGTTTGATTTTAGGTAGGGATTTCACTAAAGCTTTGAATGGATACATATCCACAGACAATTCCCACATGTGGTTACCTTGGAAATTAGTTCCAAATCAGATTAGAATTGAAAAAGAACCTAGGATGAAATATGTGATCACAGAGTACCAAAATATCTCAAATGAGGTGTTGGTGTCTGAGGTTAGTATGGGGAATTATGTGTTGGCTACATCAGTTATAGAGGATGAAGAAGTTTTTATGTTATAGGATTCTTCAAATGAACACATTCCGGAGAGCAGTGTTCTTGAGACACTGATTGAACAAGAGGATGGAGTACATGATAGAGAAGACAAGAAGCTCGATTTGTTGGATAACTTTCAGGAGTTCATCCAGAAGTGTATGGAAGACCAGGTACAATTGAAAGGAAGCATGACATTTGAAGAATTGTTGCTTCCAAGTTGGTGCAGAGTACATGATGCCTCTCATTCTAAGCTGGAATGTGACTTGTGTTAGACTGCTGTCAGACAAATACATAAATGCATTAATCCAGTTCCATTTACTGGACTCAATGTGCAGGAAGAATCAAACAGTGATAAAGGTAAGAGCTCAATACTTCCTAAAAAACTCCCTATCCTTGGTAAAGAACAAGGTAAATTGAAGCCAAAAGAAGCTGATGGCTGTTGGACACTAAGGTTTGATGGATCCAAATCCAAGCAGGGTGCTAGAGCAGGATTTGAATTGATTAGTCCTAAAGGAAAGAATTACTTTGTTGGTCATAGACTCCAGTTTCAATGCACTAATAATTTTGTTGAATATGAGGCTTTGATCCATGGCTTACTAATGGCATCAAGAAAGAAATTTAAGATATTACAAGTATTCGAAGATTCTGAATTAGTGGTCAAACAAGTAAGAAAACAATATTCATGCCATGACAGAAGAATGACCAACTATAGTCATAGAGTGTGGGATCTCATTGAAGGGTTTGATGCCTTTAATATCCAATTGATCCCTCAAAACAAAAATCAGGTTGTTGATTCTTTGGCTCAAGCTTCCAGCACCTTACAACCTTTTTCACTTTTAGGATTGAAGAAATTTACAGTTGAGCTCACCCCAGTCCCTTCAGTGCCTGACAACGTTACCAAATTTTAGGTATTTGAAGATGATAAGCATATTCTGGACTTTATTACAAGCTGTGATGTGTTTGCCTCCCAAGTTATTGATGAGATAGAGCCTTAGGAAGCATAAATTGATTTTGGAGGAATCATCAATCTAAAGACTAATACCATTCCAAGGGGTATGGTGCAACTTGAACGAATTTTTGACTTGGATAAAATAAGAGATCAAGAACAACAGACTAAAAGAGAGTCCATTAGCAGCCAGTGTGAAGCGTATAATATGGGGACACTAGATGACTTGAAGAATGTTCTTATTGGAAAGTTATGTACTTCAGAGGAAAGAAAAGGGATTATTGATACCTTACATACATATCATGATGTAATAGCTTGGAGTTATGAAGATTTGAAAACATATGATACTTCAATCATCACACACACCATTCCTCTAAGATCAGATGTCAAACCTTTCCGAAAGAGACAAAGGCCAATTAATGCTTTGTTAGAACCCATTATTCAGAAGGAGGTGCAAAAACTATTTTTAGAACATATTATATTTCCAGTAAGACACTCTACTTGGGTGGAGAATTTGGTTCCAGTAAGGAAAAAGAATGGAGAAATCAGACTATGTGTGGATTTTAGGAATCTGAATAGAGCATTAGAAAAGGATAATTATCCAGTTCCTTCACTGGATGAAGTGCTTCAGATTGTCAATGGATTGAAAATGATGTCCTTTTTGAATGGGTATTTTGGATACAACCAAGTCATGGTGCAATATGAGGATAGACACAAGACTGCCTTTACTACCAAATGGGGAACTTTTGCTTATAGAAGGATGCCATTTGGATTGATTAATGCTGGAGCTACATTCCAGAGAGCCATGGACATTGCTTTTAAGGATATAATTGGCAAGTGCATCATTATCTATATGGATGATTTGACTATTTTTTCTAAGAAGTGAGGGGATCATATAACAGACTTATGCAAGGTGTTTCAAAGATGTAGAGAGTTTGGTGTTTCACTTAATCCGAGAAAGTGCATTTTTGGAGTCACGAAAGGCAAGTTATTAGGACACATTATCTCAGAATAGGGTATTGCTATTGACCTTGAAAGAATTCAAGCTATCTTGAAGATTCAGCCTCCTGCAAGTAAGAAAGAAATGAATCCATTCTTTGGTAAAATTAACTTTGTTAGAAAATTTATCATAGGATTTGTAGAGATAGTCAAACCACTGAATGCTATGTTGAAACAAGAAGCAAAGATAGAATGGAGTGCGAAAGCCAAGGAGGCATTTGTAGAAATCAAGAAAACTATTGTTGAAGCTCCTATATTGGTGAGTCTAGATTACACTAAGCCTTTTTATATATATTCATTTGCTTCTGATCACTCTTGTGCTGCAATGTTAACTCAAAAGTTTGATCAAGGGTATGAACACCCTATAGCCTTCCTGAGTACTCCTTTAAAAGATGCAGAATTGAAATACCATAATGTGGAAAAACAAGCCTATGCTTTGGTCTGAGCAGTGCAAAAGTTTAGGCATTATATCTTGAGGAATAAACTTTTTTCCATAGTGCCTGATCCTGCAGTAAAGCTATTATTGATGCAAAATGAGTTAGGTGAACGAAGGGCCAAGTGGGTAACCATGTTGTAGGAATATGATATGGAAATCTAGCCCATGAAATTGGTAAGAGGATAAGGGCTTACAAAGACGATGGATGAGATAGGTCTTGATCTCACAACCCAACATTATTACCTTCAAGAGGTATCTCCAGGAGACTGGTATGATGAAATTATTTTTTATCTATTGAATCAGCAATGTCCTGATCATCTTAACATGGTTCAGAGGCGAGCCTTGCTCTTGAAGAGTGGAAGTTTTATGATGAAAGGAGCTATAATATATAAGAGAAATCATGAGGGTGTTTACTTAAGATGTTTAGGGAAGGAGGAAGTTGCTAGAGTGATGATTGAATTTCATGGGAAATATGGCATAGGCCATGGTTCTGCATCCTCCACTACACATCAAATCTTGAGGGTAGGATATTACTCACCTACTTTGTTCAAGGATGTACACCAACATGTGAGAACTTGTCACATATGTCAGACTACATCAAGCAAGGAAAAACACGCAGCTCTTCTGTTTCAGCCAGTCATAGAGGTAAAACCATTTGCTCAGTGGGGT
This sequence comes from Sequoiadendron giganteum, assembly GCA_007115665.2. Taxonomy (NCBI): domain Eukaryota; kingdom Viridiplantae; phylum Streptophyta; class Pinopsida; order Cupressales; family Cupressaceae; genus Sequoiadendron; species Sequoiadendron giganteum. The sequence continues at coordinate 135,375,324 of CM021102.1, read as the reverse complement.
ATGGACTTTATAGGTCCAATTAATCCTTCATCTTCTACGGGCTATAGGTATATTCTTACCATAACTAATTCTTTTACTAGATGGATAGAGGCTCTTGCTTGCAAACAATGTACTTCAGATGTGGTAATCAATTTTCTTGAATCAACAATTATTAATCATTTTGGTTGTCCACTATCTTTGGTTTCTGATAATTGTCCTGCATTTGCATCACTAAAGTTTTCTAATTGGGCATATGATCATGGGATTGTTATTAAGTTTTTGTCCAATTATTACCCTTAGGGTAATGGTCTAGCTGAGTCTTCCAACAAGAACCTATTGACAGTTATTTGTAGGCTGTTAGAACAAAATCCTAAAGATTGGCACACCCAACTCTGATTTGCTCTCTGGGCTGACCGTACTAGACATAAGGCATCCATAGGAACCTCTCCTTATCACCTGGTGTACAGTTTGGAACCTGTGTTTCCTATTCAGTTGAAAATCCCTACCCTGTAGTTCATTAATGAGTACTATAATGAAGAAGATAAACATGAAGCTCATTTGGCTGAACTATTGCATTTGGAAGAGAAAAGAGATGAAGCCCTAGAGAACTTTGCTAAACATCAGGGTGTAGTAGAAAGATGGTTTGATAGGAGAGCTAAGGTAAAGGCCTTTAGAATTTATGACTTAGTTCTCTATTGGGATAAAACCCATGATTGTAAAGGAGAACACGATAAATTTGATAAACTTTGGCTCAGTCCTTACCGGATTTCAAAAATTTTGGGAGATAATGCTTTTTGTTTGAAAACCCTCACTAGTGAGGATATCCCGCTGCCTATTAATGGGTAGTATCTGAAGCATTATTTTCAACCTTGAACTGCTTGCAGTTCATCCTATACATAGCTAGATTAGGTTTGCTTTGGTTTGTTTTGATTTTCATTTTGTTTTTCTTTTGGGTTCCTAATGTCTTTGGGCTGTTGCACTTGTGCACCAGGGCTATTTTGTTTGGGATTGTTCTAAAAATTTCTTTTATAAACTCTAATCAATTCTACAGAATCAGGTGGTGGAATTCTTTTATCTGATCTTCTTTGTACTAGGAATTAGAACCACTTGTTTTAGATACACTTTGGAATATATTTGGGTCTCACATTTCATATTATAATAAAGAAAATTATGGAGTTGCATGAGGTTCTTGAGTAGTTTGGCCTAGTGAAACATCTATATTCTGCTTCAGTGCCACTATGTTCTTCATCCCTGAGCGCGAGTTTCATTACTTACAAAGGTGAACAAGAAAGTTCTATACAAAGACAAAAGAAAAGGGAAATTTTGAAAATTTGAATGGGCTTCACCTTATCAAAAGTATCCTAGTATCTCTACCGAGGCTATAGACGCCTGACTGGCAGTAGAGCTATGCTTGGGAGGGTCACAATGATAACCTCATTGGGGATATGGATGCTTGATTGGCAGTGAGGCTCTATCCAGGTTGCTTTTGAAGTTTGAATTTTATGTAGCTTGGTCAAATTTTCTCTCATTCTCATTGCACTTGCAGGATAAGAATCAATGCATAATACACAAACTTGGACCCTGGTATAAGAAAAGGTCTTCTTGCTTGTGGTTTCTGAAACTTTATTCTTAGGAGTCTTGATGAGAGGATTGAAACCATAGATTCTGGGTTCTTGATTCTAGTTTATCCTTGAAATGCTCTGGAGCATTTCCCCAGTAGAGTCGCCATTTATTGTGTAGATTTTGCACACACACCCCACTAAAAGTGGGGACCCTCTTTTTTCGCTTTTTGGTGTTTTGGCCCTTCTTTTCTGGGGGTTTTTGCTTGAGTTTGTGCTTTAATATCCATTTTGCCAATTGAAGTGGCATAATTTTGAAACATATTGAAAATTTGAAGTTTTGACTTTATCTTGGGTTTATCACTGTTTTCGGGAAAATCCGCCTGGGCCGGATTCTCCCGATTTCCTACCAATGTCCAAAATTTCTACCTTTTGCATTGCTTTCGGGAAAGTCCACATGACCTAAATATCCCCAAAGTCCGTGGCAGTGTCGAATCCCCAAATTTTTTTTGTGGCCGTGACTGTCTTGTTGAATACATTAATGGCATTTGTGTGAAGGTCTTGGGGCTTTGATATATTGATTCTTTGAGAAGTAATTGTTCATTTGAGTTTGTGCATTTTCTATCATTTGGGCTTGTGTCTTGAGGTTCTTGGTGTTTTGCTCGATATCTAGATTTTCAAAGCCATTTGGACTATGTGTTTGCATTTCCTATGCATGGATTGTATCCGGTTTGCATTGAACGGTTATTTGTCGGCTTCATCAATCACAACCTTTGTGCTTCCATGGTATGTAGATGTGCCCTTTTCTCTATTGGTTTCAATGGATTTTCTTTGTTTGCTTGGGGAGTCCTTTGTAGTTTCCTGGTTTTTTTGGATGCGTGTCTTTTTTTGGATGTTTTGAGGTCTTCCCATTAGTACACCCGTTTTTTTTTGTTGATTAGGCATTTGCATTTTAGTCTGGTGTTGCATATTATTTGGGCATTGTCTTGCTGTAGTTTTAAACTCTCCATTTTGGTGTATGAGCAAGTCGTCTATGCTTTCATGGTGGACATTTATGGTTCTTGACCTAGGGCATGGCCAACCCTCTTCAAATTTCTGTGAAGAGTGTCCTTAGTTCACATTTTATTCATCAGAGTCCTAAGTTGAGTTGGTTTCGGAGTTATGTCCTAGATTCAGAGTGATTTGAATCGATTTGGTGAAAGTAGCGAAGATGTAGATAGGTTCGGGTTTTCAAGGTCTTCCCTGAATTTTGCTTCCCCCGGAGTTCCCCGATTTTCTATCTCCTCTTCTTTTACCAGTTTCTACTAGATTTCATTTGATTTTGCAAAAATTTGTTCCATCCGGATTTTCCCGAGGTCCGCGGTCGGGTCGTTTTACTAATTTCGAGCTTTAATACTGTTATATTTGGATTTCGCCAAAATCCATTCCACCTAGATTTTCTCGAGTTGTTCGTGTCTCTACATTTTTTCCCGAGTTAGTTATAACTATTGCTGATTTCACCAAAATTCATCTCCGGAGGATTCTTCTGGGTTTTTTTTTTCGGAAATGCTGAATTTGATGGTTATAAATGATGGGTTTCTTGGTAATCTATTTGATTGATTTAAGGAGCTTATGCTAAGTGTTTTAATGATTTCCCTTGGTTAATTATTGTTGATTTAAATGATATTATGGGATTTTGTATGTTTGGTTCGCTGGAATCCGCCTGGTCCAGATTTTCCTGAAAATCCTTCCTAGTGCAGAATCCGCGTGGGGAGCTAAATCCCGAATTTTGAGGTAATGATCTTCTACAATTGTTTCTTCTTCTTGATCTAATTGTGGTTAATTTTATGTGTTTGTAGGTAGGATCAGGACAAAATGTTGCTGGTCAAAGCAAGGGAAAGGCAACCGATCCCGATGCAGAGGCTTCTGCCATCTCAGATGCATAAAAGGTTAAGTTAGATATAAAGAGCAGAATTCTTGAGAGCAAGTTGACCTCAATTTGGTCAGGGATCACAGATACAAATGTAGGCATGTGGGACTACGAGGAATTCAAGGCTGTGATGTTAGCACCGAGCCCTCCTCCATTGGCAAGGAGAATGGTGGAGTTCGGGTTGGCTCATGTGGCAAGTTTCCCTTCTACGGTGCAGTGTTACGAGTTGGTGCTTGAGTGTGCCAGAAATTATGATAGTGGGACACAGAGAATAATCGGTCCCCAAGGAAGGATTCTTGCTGGTTTCAGTCCTGTGGCCATTTTTGTAACCTTTGACATTCCTGATAGGTCCCATGTGGTAGGCTTTGACCTAGAGGTTTCCAAGAAGTATTATGAAGAGAACATTGTCAAATCTCAACAGGTGATCAAATCTTGGCTAGAGAAGCCTAAATCTCATTTCTCTAAATTGCCTAAGCAACTATTCAGGCTGAAGTTCAAGAGGGAGTATTACAATGCCATCATCCTTCTCAGCCGGTTGGTAGGATTGAAGAGTGCAGGTGTTTTTAAAACCTGGATGTTCAATGTGATTGCCAGAATGAAACAGGGGATTGACTATCATTGGGTAGGTGTTATCAGTAATAGGATCCATCATCAGTTGTGTAATGTCTTGTAGACCAAGACTTTCACTATGACCTCTTACCTAGTGTATTCATTGGCCAGACTTCATCCATACAAAGGATTGAGCACTAGGGGTATTTTTGGGCAGGACGCTATCTATGAAGTGTATCCATAGTTGCACTTGACTGGTGGAAGCTACTGGAGGTTGAATGATGCCTTCACAATTTCTATTACTAGACTACTCCAAGGTGCAAAGCATGTGGGAATCTCGGATAAGGAAAAAGAGTTAATAAGGAGATATGGAGCTTGGTTTATCCAATTCCCAACCTTCTCATATATCAGAATTGATGGTTTTCAGAGGGCTCCCTATAGAATCCCTAGATATCCCACTGATCATGTTGTATTGTTGGAAGTCACTAGACAAATCCGTGACTTTGACAATGTTGTAAAGGGAGAAATGCATAAGACAGGTTTTGGGAACGATTTCCCTTTGATGATCGGAATGGGTGAAGTTTGTGCCTCCATTCAGTCTGCTCATGCTTCAGAGGAGGAGATGGGTACTCTTGAGATTTATTTTCATTCTAAGAGAGCAAGGTTTGATGTTACTGGCGAGGCTCAGAAGAAGGCCAATAGGGATTATAGCCATAAGGCTCATATTGAGGACTACTAGATTAACCTTGCTGATGAGTTTGAGGTGAGAAAGAAGAGGTTTTCTAAGTTTCCAGTGGATTTGGTGAGATTATACAATGTAAAAGCCATCCCATACCAAGTAGAAGAGGATGGAAATGTGATCCAAGGTCATGTTTATGAGGCAGTAAAGGATAAACCATTGGGAGAAGTTGACTGGTTAGAAGAGGAAAAGACTGATTTAGATCAGGTTATGGCCCCAGTGATTAAATATACCAAAATGTGGTTGAAGCGCAAAATGCTGGAGTAGGAGAGCGAGGGTGTTCCATGCACCTATGAGCTGATGGTAGACTTAGAGTCTCATTCTACTTCTGAGGCTTCACTTGAGCCAGATCAAAAGGGCAAGGAGAAGGTGGATTCTCCTTTTAGAATCTAGGTAAGAGAGGTGCAAACTGAAAAGGCTGCAAAAATAGGCAAACAAAGGGGGCCTGTTGCCACGAAGAGGAAGCATGCCTCTAAGAAGGAAGTTGAGAAGAACCAAGAGGAAGAGGAGGTTGAAAGTGTTCATGCATTGATCAAGAAGAGAAGAGTCACAAGGAAATCCCAGAAAGTGGAGGAAGTCCCTATGGTTGATAGGGAAATTGAGCCACCAGTGGTAGAGGTGGAAAGCTCAAGGGAAAAGACATAGGTTTATATGAGGAGATCAAGGACTCCTTCCCCGAGGGATACTGCAGCCAAAGAGAGTGTTTCAATAAGTATCCCTATTATTGAACAAGTAAGTCCCTCCATTCCTCACAATGCTAGTAGCGTATGGGGAGAACCAAAGTAAGATGAAAGTCCTAAGAATTTGGGTGAGGAAGAGTTCCAAGAAGGAGACCTCTTTAATGGAGAGGCAAAAATTGATAGGGTGGTTCAGTCTCCCTTGGTGGCATATGCAGAATCACCTATAAAAGAACAAGTAGACAAGTCTCCTCAAAAGGAGGAGGAAATACCAGCTAGGGCCCCTTCACAAGTGAAGGTTGTTATGGAAGAGTAGGTACAACAGAAAGAGAACCCAACTCTGGATGTTCCTAAAAGGCCAAGTGTTGAGAAAGATGTAACTACTGATCAATAGGAGAAGGAACAAGATAAACAAGACACAATGCCTACTGGATCTACTATTCTGGATTGGCTTGAGAGGGAATTGAAGAGCAAAATGGTAATAGTGGAGGATGATCCTCCCAATTGGGATGCCCTCATGGCTAATGTAGAGAGGGAAAAGACCAAAAAGAAAGCAAGGGTTGTATCCCAAATTGAAAGGGATGGATTAGGTAACCAGGTGGCCCATATTGCTACCCCTGCTCCAAAAAAAGATAGGGAAAATGTGACTGCCCAAGACTATAATGTGCAGACTGTTGATTTGGGACATGCTACTGTGGATCAGGATATTGAAGAGTATGAGGGTTCCAGTGTAGTGATTGTGGGGAGATTGAAGAAGGAAGTACAAACTAGGCATGAGCTGGAGAAGGAGAATGAAAAACTAAGGAAATACTTGCAAGAGTTGATGAAACCTTTGCAAGATATTTTCTCCTCCTCTTCTGCTGCACGATTCCTACCCCAGGAGAGAATTTCTGAGTTAGAAAAGATGAAGGGTACCTCACATGTTGCAGTTACCTGGTTTTAGGGTGTCCAAGCTAAGGGAGATGATGCCATTAAGGGCATATTATCCATTGGAGGGGATGCATTGAGGTCGATAGATTGGTTCAAGGCTGCATTAGCACAAGAGAATGTGGATACCAACGTGCTGCTGCAAAAGACTACAACAATCATGGGGTTTATTGAGGACAAATTGGTACAGTGCATGATTCTTCCTTTTCCAAGAGTTTTCGAACCTTGGGAATGGTTTGAAATCCTACAAATAAGGTGGAAGGCCTTGAAAAAGATTCACAAACAGGTCAGATAGATTGAGGATGCTCTGACTGGTGTTCATGATAGGTGTATTTCATTCTTTGAGGTCATGACTGGATGGAAAAAGTTTGCTCCAAAACATCTCAGTTTGGAGCAACTTAGAGAATGGTGGAGGGATGTATATTCTCCAGTGAGTGAAGGGCCAATTATTGAACATCAGTTGGATGATGCTGCAAATTATATTGTAGTCATTGACAGGTATTTGACCAACAAAGTCAACTGGGATGGTACAGTTAGGCAGGCAAGAGAAGATATCAAGACTCTTGAGAGAAAGATTAGAGTTTTTCCTGTGCCACCTGTTGCTGAGCTGGATAGGGTCCTGCTGGCCATACATGGTGAAGAAGATAAAGCTAAGGACAAGGATGGGGAGTGACTATATAGGGTTACATTGATATTTATGCTTTCGATTAACTCACATGTATTGGGCTGACCTTTGGATATCTTGGCGGTTTTGGATGAAATTGGTGCCAATGGCACATTTCATGTGTTCGAATATCTTTTAGGCCGACCTCTTGTAGGTCATGTTTTTATTGTAAATTATAATTTGGGCCCACCTATCTTATGGATTCTCTATAAAAGCGGGCATGTTGCCGCATTTGGAGAGATAGAGAGATTAGACAATAGATATAGAAGGATAGGTAGATCAGGAGAGAAATAGTTAAGTGATATTAGAGCAAGTTAGGGTTTATTTTCAAGCAAATGTTGTAACAAAAAACTAGAATTGCTGCTATTTTTGGATGATTTAATATAAGAGGGATATTGTGTTTGGTATCTATCTTCTGGAATTTCATCTGGCATGGTTCTTGTTATTCTATCTTTCAAATTGCTTAATGTTTATGGTCAAATGATTTTGGTAATGCTTAGGGTTTCATGTTTGGAATGTTTGTAGTGATCTCTAGTCCATAGTTTTTGTAGGTAGTTGATTGTTAGCTACTTTGCAAAGTTAGTCTGGACTTATATTTGTGCTTAGTTCAATTGTGAAGGTTTAATCACCTCAATTACTATATGATTGATTGAATAAATGTTTATGATTTGTAAATCTTTAAATACCTTAGAATATTGCAGTATTTCTGTGGAATTGCAGATTCATCTATGTCAAACAGAAAATAGTTTATGAGAGATCAGTCCATTTTAAGCATTTTATCCTTTTGCATTTTCAATCGTAGGGTTAGAAGTAGTTTTAAGATTATCTCTAAAACCTTTATCTTTTGCTGTTTGTTTATTATCAGGGTTCCAATCAAGTTTCAAAGTATCAATTTAGTGTCTATATTTGATAAGATTCAAAATCTAGTGTTGCTCGTAGTAAGGTCCCATTGTGATTACCAACATTTTCACATTTATCACTGAGTTGTTTTATTGCATTGTCAAGACCTGACATTAGAGACCTTGGGGTGATCTCTTTTCCCATAGAGATTTTCCTTTCAAGAGAGATAGGATATTATATTATGCCTCAGTTTCCTGCACAACAATAGGTCATCCTTGGCTTCATCTCCATTAGAAGATTAATTTGATAAACTTGTCATGAATTTATTTTGCATGAAATTTGTCTTGTCAGTTGCCTCTAAATTGTTTGCTTACTGGTGTCATTCACTTATTGTCAAATTTATATTATTTATCATTATTTGTAAACCATTTCTACCTTGTCTATAATTCATACTAATAGCTGCTCAAATACTTCTTTATAGTGGAAATGTATTTTGGTCTTCAAGTTGTCTTTTTCTTATTAAACTTTAATGACATAGTGTTGGATGGAATTTTGATCCAACAACTCAAGTGAAATGTCACGTAGTGGATAGTGATGTAAAATTCTTCAGTCTACAAAAGCTTAATTTTCATGCAATACAATTCACAACAACATATTTATATTCAAGCTTTTAGTTTTATAATAGTGATCCTTTTTAATGTTTGGTGGATGGGATTTGGAGTTGGAATGGTTGAGTATTTGCCTTAAAATTTGACATTTTAATGCCAGTTGGTGTTGGAAATTTTATTTCCCCTGAGCTTGTCGTTGCCTTACCTACCTATCAGGAGTCATATTTTCAATGGCAATTTTTGGGATCTTCATCCCTGCATCTCCTGGCTGCTTAGAATTTAATGTATTAAGAATTTTTGAATTCTCAATTAATGGAGGTAGGTAATTTCAAATTTGAAAGGGATTTTTTGAATGTGACAAATAGAGGGAATGTTTTTTCCCAATCAAAAAGGTTGGATGTTATTTAATTTTTGCAGCAGCAAGTGATTAGCAAGGAACAAGTGAATTTGCAGTAGCAACAAAGAATTTTTTGTGCAAGGAGAATGATATCTCTTGATTTCTCAGAGTTTTGCATAGTGTTTTGCAATGAGTAGCTGATTGCTCCTGATCACTCTATGTTTTCTAGGAACAATAGATAGTTCCAGTCGAATTGTAACAGAGAGCTTTGAGTAGCTCCTGATAGTCTATGATATGGTTGAGTAGTTTTTGATCACTCCTAGAAAGTTGTAATAGGTAGTTTGTAGTTTTTTTTAGAGTTTTATGTTTTTCCCTTATGTATTGTCATTTCCAGCTTGTTGAATAGAAAGAAGAAAATATTGCATGTCTCCTCTTGCTTTCACATTTTGAGTTTTGGGTATTTCAAGTTTGGATGGAAATAAGAGAAAAAACTGTGTGTTTATTTTGTGCACTTCAAAATATTTGACATGGTATCAGAGCCATAGGCCCCATTTCTTTGTGAGTTAGGGCATTTATTTTTTCTAGGTATCAAGTTTTTTCCTTAGGAGACATGGCTGGAGATGAAGGGAAGAGTTGGCAACAACCACCATCCTTTAATGGAAAAAACTATGATGTATGGGCCAAGAAGATGAAGACCATTATTGTTGCAAACGACTTGTGGGATTTTTTGATAAATGGATTTGTGGATGTCATTGACCCAACTCAGTTTGCAACTCTCACAAATAACTAGAAGAACCAGTTGAAGGAGAAAAGAAAGAAAGATGCTAAGGCATTGAGTTTGATAGAAGCAACCTTGACAAAGGCTATTTTTCCCAGAATAGCAGCAGCTGAGTATGCAAAGGAAGCTTGAGAAATCTTCCAAACCGGTTATAAAGGGATTGAAAAAGTCAGATTTGCGAGGCCCCAGATTCTTCAAAGAGAGTTCGATATTATTGAGATGAAAGAAAGTGAGACCATCTCAGAGTTTCACACAAGATTCTCAGGTTTGATAAATTGGCTGAGAACGAATGGAGAAATTATGGAGGAGAAAAATATTGTGGAGAAAATCCTCAAATGTCTACCCATGAGATATGAAGCACTCATCATTGCTATTGAAGAGGCAAAAGACCTCACTACTTTGACGGTGGATGAGTTAATGGGTTCTCTTCAAACCCATGAGAAAAGCCTAAATAGGTTTGCTAATTCTTCCCAAGAGCAAGCTTTTAAATCTCAGTCGAATGCAAGAGGTAGGGGGAGAGATAGAAATGGCTCCCGACGTGGTAGAGGCAGATCTAGAGAAAGAAATGCTGGAGGAGAAATCTCAGAATGAGCAAGTAGCCAAGAAGGAGATATCAACTATCAGAACAACTCTCAAAGAGGCATGAAGAACAATAGTTCGAATGGGAGAAATGACAAGAGCAAAATTGAGTGCTACTACTATCATAAGTTTGGGCATTATGCTAGTGAGTGTTGGAAAAAGCACGGTAATTAGCAAAAAAAATGTAAATGTGGTTGACTGAAATGTGGTTGAATAAAATTAGTCCACAACCTTCATCATGTGCAACATTAGTGAAGAAGCCAACTTTGAAGTCTGCTATTTGGAAAACAGTTGTAGCAACCACATGAGTGGTAATGAAAGTCTATTTTCTTTCATTGACAAAAATGTTAAATCTGAAATTAGAATGGGGAATAATGGGGTAGTTCAAGGAAAAGGATCTATCATGATCCGCACCAAGCAAGGTGAGAACAAGGAGGTCCAAAATGTATTTTTTTTCTAGGGTTAAAGCATAACCTCATGAGTGTTGGACAAGTGATCCAAAATGGATACAAAGTGCTGATGGAGAAGGGACAATGTATCATTTATGACAAGAATGAGAGGAAAAAGGTGTTTGCAGTAGTTGCAATGAAAAATAACCAGATGTTTCCATTGAAGATTGAGATGTGCTTCTCATCTTAGTCCATTACTACACCTCATGAATGGAAAATATATAGCAGTACAACAAGCATCCCTCAAAAGCACCATTCAAGACCCCTCCAAGCTATGGCATCTCAGGTATGGACACTTAGGGTATGGACACTTAGGCTTTGCTGGTTTGAGTCTTTTGTCCAAGAATAAGATGGTTGATGGTTTGTCAAGGATAGTAGAGTCTAATGTTAGATATGAGGCTTGCATATTGGGAAAGCAACATAAGCAACCCTTTCAATTGGGCAACTCTACAAGGGAAAGAGCACCATTGGAGCTGGTGCATACAGATTTGGTAGGCCCTATGCAAATCACATCTATTGGTAAAAGACAATTTTTTATGACCTTCATTGATGATTTCAGCCATAAGACATGGGCTTATTTTTTGTAGTATAAGTTTGAATATTTTGATAAGTTTTTGTTGTTTAAGGCCTAGGCTGAAAAGGAGAGTGGACATTTCATCAAGGTCCTAAGGTTAGATTGAGGAGGAGAGTATACCTCCAATAATTTTGTAAATTTTTGCAAGCAAAATGGCATCAAGAAGGAGCTTACAACCAACTATACTCTGCAACAAAATGGAGTGGCTGAGAGAAAGAATAGGACCATCGTTACAATCTCCACGATGGTCCTATTCTTTCTCTCAACCTCACATATGTTACGTTCAGTTCACCAGTAACTTGTCTCTTCCAATTTCATGTTGTGTATGCAAAATACCTAGTTCATAAATTTTTGTTCTGTTGCCTTTCTGAAGGTTTTCTATAGATTAACTAAGCTTCCTTACAATAGGTCCCATTTATAGCTACTTCATCAATTTTCTTAGGTATTCCTTAAATTTCAATGAGAATTTTTTAAGAGTTTTTCTATTTTTTTCCTTGTTTTAAGCAATGAATTTTATTTTTGGGTAATTATTAAATTTTGAAGGTAAAATTTAGAAGGAAATGTAGTAAATGAGGAAAGAAAAATGTGTAGCTTATGTGATAAACTTGTGGTTAAATAGCAGTTGCATAATTTTGTGGATAAGCAATGGTTACATGAAGGGAAACTAATAGTGAGCTATATACAAAGACTAATATAACAATTTCAAAGTTTTTGAGTATTATATATAAGATATATTTTGGGAATATCTAACATTAAAAGAGAATACTCAATGTGTTGTTAATCACAACTTATTAAAACTTCAATAGTAATTTTTAATATGTGGAACCGATATACAAAATATAACAGGAATATAAGTGGTTTTCAAAATTATGGGCCAAATTAAGGGAGAGCACAAAATAGGGAAACATAAGTGGTTTTCAAAACAATGGGCCAAATTAATGGACCCAATTTAGGTGGCCAAATTGGTAACCTCAAATTTTAATGTTCCTCATGATGAGTTTGTATTTCAAGAAGAGTAACTTCTAAGCTCATATATTTCTTTCATTAAAAACTTTGGAAGTTCCAATTTGGTCCGTTCATTTTTCTTACGAGATACTCTTACATAAGAAATCATTATTGATCAAAGGTCATTTCCATGTATCTCTCAATGTCCACTTTTGTGATTTGTTTTTTCATAAATCATTTATACATCTTACAATGTTATGAATTCTCTTACACATTTTCTAATACTACAGGATTTTTACATTCCAGGATGTTGACATTAAAAGTGTAGTGTGTTATCTAAATAATCATGAGATTTTTTCAAATGAGATGTGTTTTCTTCATGAGATTGTTTTCAAATGAGGCACCTTTTTTTTATCATGAAAATTTTAACTCCAACTACCCAAAATAGGCATAAGTTATATTCATGGAAGATGCCTTGTATCCTCATAATGGCCCACTCGATCTACCTAAGCAAGCTAAAGGAAATGTGTAGGAAAACACATTAATATTTAACTAAAGGAAAATATAAATTTAATTAGCATCCCCTTCACTGCATAGCTTAGGTAGGCAAAAATGATGGATCTTACAAAATGAAGCTTGACGATGTACACATGTACATGGAGATCTCCTCACTTGACCCTAAGAAAAGAGAGATTAGACACCCCTTAATGTTTCTTGTGCCTTTGCTAATAATAGAGAGAGAAAATACCCTTGTTCCCCTTAGCCCTTGGTGCCCCCCAACAACCAAAAGAGAGAGAGAGGAGAGGACAAGTTAGCTTGCCAAGATGTTTCTTGCACCTTAAACGAAACTCTTAAATGGAGAAAAGTGAGGATAGACCCTCCTTTTCTCTTACCCATGCCCCTACTCAAATAGAGTAAGAAAAGATCCTAGCCCCCCTTAATGTTGAAGAGAGAGAGAGAATCGAGGACTAGCTAGTGCCCTAATATGTATCTCACATCCCTTGCAAAGCTCAAGAATGAAGAAAATTGCATTTTGTAAAGGGTTCAATGAAGATATCAGCTACTTTCTTAGTAATGGAGTTGTAGAAAAGATTGATGGCTTGCCCATGAATGGTCTCTTGAATTTAGTGCATGTGGAACTTAATGTGTTTAGTCCATTGATGATGGATTAAGTTTTAAGAGGTTGAGATAACACTTTGGTTATCATAAAATATAATAGATGGACTCCAAAATTGGAGATATTGAACATAGTGAGAATATGTTGAAGTTAATGTGCTTTAGTGGTAACATTCATAATGCCTTGATACTTAACCTCTATGGAAGAAGTGCAATAAAATTTTTTCTTTTCCTTGATCAACAAATGAGTATCACTTACCCAATCTAAGTTTGTGTACCCAAGTCAATATCAATGTGTGTTGTATAGTGAAAGTTTATGTATCCAATTCAATATCAATGGGTGTTGCATAGTGGAACTTTGTTTATTGAAGTCAAAATGAATGCATGCTGCATAATGAATCCCAAAACTATTCCATGAATGTAGTGGAGTATTTTCTTAGTTGATTTCTAGTGTAACTCAAGGGGCTCCTACATAAACCAAAAGACCAAGCCAACACCATATGAAATGTTGGGCCTCATATGAGTGAAATAAATGAGATTTACCACAAGCTATTGATATAAAGTAGCATAAACCAATGGTTTTGAGTGTTACACCTCAAATTTGACTCCAAAAAGAGAGGAAGTTGGAACAAGTTTTCAATTGGACACATGAAATTACGAGAGAAAAGTCATGTGCATACTTGGCTTGTGCAATGCTAAAATCAAGAGTAGATTGATAGATCTCAATCTCTAGAATATGGTGAAACAAATTCAAGTCACTCATCAAATTTTTTTCATGAGGGTAGTTTTCATTGTTGCAATGGAGGATGAAGAGCTCCCTATAAGTCATCAACATTCAATACTAGGAATAAGGGAGACTAACCATATTATAAGATGTAGATGTTTAGATGAGAATGACATTGAGTGAATCTAATTGAGAGAAATAGGGAATTTATATTGGCATACCATGCTCGAGGGGTTTGTTTGAGGCTATATATAGATTTTTTAAGTCTACACACTAAGGAAGAATCTTGTAGTTTCTCCATGTATATTTCCTTCTCAATATCCTTGTGAAGAAAGACACTCTTTACATCTAATTGATGAACCTCATACCAATGTGAAATTGTCATAGCAAGTGCAAGTCAAATAAAGTTCATCTTTGCAAAAAGTACAAAAGTTTTAGCATAGTCAATACTAAGAATCTATGAAAATTCCTTGATGATTAGGGGAGATTTAAATTTATCAATTGACCCATTTGCAATAAATTGTTTGGTATGTCCTCTTACATTGACTGAGTTTCCTATCCTTAGGAAGGATGACTTAATCCCAAGTGTGGTTCTTCATTAAGGAATTATAATCTTGTATAGCTACATCCCACTCAAGAATTCCTAATGCTTTGTGAAAATACTTGTGGATTTAATGCAAAGGTAATGTAAACATGAGGTGGTTCCTATAATTGTGACCAATTTTTTTTGGTATTTGAAGGATCCTCAATCCAATCACTTACATACTACAAAGTTTGTCTACCCCAAGGTGGATTGGAGATAGGAGAGTCAGGAGGAGATTTAATATCTTTAGAATGATGACTAGGAGAGGAGGGAGATGATTCTGATCTTCACTCTTGCAATCTAAAGTAGAGGAATAATTCTTATCATAAAAAATTGCTCATTTAGATTTTCCTCAATTGATACACCTTAAGTGCGCCCCAAGTGATTAAAGGAGTAGTGTCAAGAGTTGGATTTGAAGAGACCTTAAAGCGGACACTTATATCAATAAATAGCTCATGTGTAATGAGAATAAGGGGCCAATATCCCTTTACATTCTCTAGATAACCCACAAAGATAAAACACTTGCTCTAAGAACCCATAACATTACTTTTCTCTATAAGAATGTGGGAACAGGTTAATGTTTGAAAACCTTGAAATGTTTCATTGTGGGTTTTTTGCTGCTCCAAGCTTAAAAAAGAGTAACTCCTTTCAAGGCTTTATGATACATTATATTATGGATGTAGGTTGCATAGTTAACAAACTTTGCCTAGAATTGTAGTGCAAGGGATTTAGAGTGGATTGTACAATTTTTTGTTTCTTTCAAGGATTTTTTTTATGTTTTGCATCTCCATTTTGTTGAGGATTATACCAAAATTTATGCTACAAGTAAATCCTCTTAGAAGTACATAATTTCTCAAATTGATGGTTGACATGCTCACTACCATTATCTATGTGAAAAAGCTTGATGGTTTCTTGAATTTTTCTCTACAAATGCTTTCAAGTTTTAAAGTGTTCAAAGACCTCTGTTTGCTTTCTATTGAAGAAACTACACCCAAGGAAATTGTGAGAAGTAATCAATGAAGATAAAAGCATATTTGGTCCTACAAAAACAAGGATTTAGAAATGGAATAGAAATCTATATTCTAGACACTTAAAAATGTCCTAAATGATATCGCACACTCGAAACTGATAAACTAACATCATTTCATCCCGAATCTCATCCTCTTTTCGCTTAATTGATTAAATTAGCCTAGCTATTTAATTAATTGCATCATTTTCATCTATTAATATGATTAATCTAATTAGGTTAATTCCTACCCCGTTCATGCCAACCTTTCATCCTGTTAAATTGGATAAATCAAAATATTAAATTTAGCACCTTGAATCCTCTCATTTAAATTAAATAATCTTAATTGTTTAATTAAATTCCATTTTGACCCCTTTTCATTAAATAAGTTAATTATTTAATGAATATCCTAAATTCCCCTAATTATTAGGATTGATGCTTAGTGGCTTAAGTATGCTTCAAATCCATATGGATCAAGCATGTTAAACCTATACTATGCCATTGATCACATTTTGGTACTAGAAGGAGTGCTCTACCAATCGAATATGATGATTTTTTTTCTAGATTCTCATTTTCCTAGTTTTGTAGGTACAACGATGCTTTTGGAGGCTAAAACGATGCCTTTGCCAGGTGTTTCCATATAGCGATGCCCTTTTCTGGAGTAACAACAATTATTAATTAAAACAACAACGCTTATTAAAAAATTGTGATTCTAATACTCTTTGAAGGTATTGAATATTTGAAAATAGCGACACCATCATCATCCCTGTTTTACTGTAGAGCGATGCTTTTTCCCACTAGAGCAACACTTTTTGGAATTATGGTAACACCTTCATAAAAAATGACATTTTTTACTGGTAAACAAAAATAGTGACTGAATTTTGGCATGTGTTTTAAATTTTTGATTTTATATGATCTTTAACATGTCACTAACTTTTGGTTTTTGTTTTTGAGGCTAACTGGTTTTGTAGGTGTGAGCAAGAAAACTTGGAGTGAAGAAGCATACTATCATCATTTGACTATATATTGTAACAAGTGTTTTTACACTTATGGGGCAATTAGAACCCATTTATGATACTTTACTTCACGTTTTAGGACCAACTAGATTTCATTTGGGTTTAAAATTAACGCTCAAATTTGTTAAAATTGAACTCTCATATCCTCATTTTGCGATGTTGGCTTAAAATTGAACAATCTAAACACTTAATTTGGTGCTTAAAACAAATTCATTATGATTTTAAAGGTTAAATGAACATGTGTTTTATTTTCTTGTGTATGCTTGTTGTGCGTATCCTCTCCCTTTGCGCTTTGTGCAATCTTGGGTGAAGAGAAACACACAAGTATACCTTTTCTTCTTGGAGGTGCCTATCCTCTCCCCTTGTTCCTTTTGGAAATCGTGGGTGACAAAAATAATTTTTAAGCTTCAAACATGTGTTACCTTTAGAGGGCCTTCCTCCCAACTTGTGAGAGGGAATGACCCAAGCGGTGATTTTTTTTTGGTTTGCTATATAAATAATTGGTTGTGAATAAATTCATTAACCAACTGGTGTTGCTGTCCTATACTGATGAATGTCTCCCTTAGTATCCATGTGATACGTTAAAACCCTTAGATGTTTCTAAGGGTTGGGAGGCCTCTTAATTGAGTGAATCGCTGCATGTATAGCACCATTTTATCCCGAATCTGGTCATTAAAATCCTTGTTTGTAGTGGCTAACCAAGTCCAATTCCTAAACGTATTTTAAGGTGGTGAATTGGAATAGCATCATTCCAAGAAGTTACTTACCATGCCTGGTTTTTTATTGAGGTAATAAAGCAAATAGGGAAGGGACTCTTTTTCTTGGCGTGTAAAGATGGTACATTTCCTTGACATAGCCTATTTGTCCATTCCATCTTCATGGATTAATCATCTCTTAGGGGATGATGGTAAGCCTACTAAGAAATACATACCCACTCAAATTAGGATTGTAGATGCTTGTGAGTCAGTTAAACACTTGCTTGGTTCCAAAACAATTGCAAACAAACATCAACGATCTTTCTCCAAATTTCAAACCCTTTGGTCTAAGCATGGATACCCTTTGAAAAATCCTTGATATTGGTGCTTGTCCTAAGGATTTTTATCCTTAGATAATTCTAAATATCTTGAATTATATCTCAATCCATACTTCCCAAAGTTAACATAGGTAACTATGCCCCTAACTTGATGATTTTTACATAATGGACTTTGTGAAATTGATCATGTTTTTGACATAGAAATTTAGTTTGAAACTTAAGTAAGACAAGTTTTTGTGGTAAAAAGAAACTCAAGTAAGCAAGATAAATTGAAAAATTGAACCCCACACATGACCATTTAGCGCTTGATCACTCTGGTTGAACAACCAAACCTCACGCTCTCTCATACAACCAAACTTTAAACTAATTGAAGGAGAACAAACAGATATAATCAGTAATTTGAGGAGCTTCACTTTTGAAAATAAGGAAACACCAAGCTAGTGGAGAAATCTAGTAAAAATCTTAGACGAACTAGAGGAAAACACTAATATCATAGCCAGAAGGCCTGTATTACCACCTCCTGTGTGGCAAGAAATATCCTCTTTTTTCATGATCTTGTGCTTCTCTAAATGACTTCTCGCAAAATTAAAATCCCCAAAAGAAGGTCCACATTCTTCTAATTTAAACCTAGAAATCATAGTGCAAATTATATCAAGAGATGTATCTTAAGGAATCATCACAATCAAGACAAATCAATAAGGATACATTTTCTACGCTCTTTCATAGATGAACCATATCTACACATTTCACAAGCACTTCTCAATTAAATCATTGAGTTCTTAGGTTTTGACAACTTTAGAGGTATAGCATGTTTTTTTCACTACCTTGGTCTTGGAAAACAAAGGTTCACTCTAGGTTAAAATTTTGGGTCAAAAATTTCATCCACCCTTCATCAAATTTCTTACTTCACTTCACCAAAATTTTGCAAAATTTTGAATACACCAACACTTTTTGAGTTAGAAATCATTAAACCAATCCCCTATCTTAGCTACTTTGTATGTGAAATTAATCCTTTCCCATGCATTTAGTTAATTTAGTTATCATTTTTGGACTAGTTTCTCTTGAAGGTCACAATTCTACCTTAAAGATTCACAAGTTCATTAACATCTTTTATCCAAAAATTAAACATCAAACCTATAGTCAAAAGTGTTGTCCCAAAATGTTTGCAAATATCACTCTCCATATCATTCATCTTTTCATCTCCCACTCACATCATTTCTCCAAAATGACTTAGAGGGGCCCTCTTACCTAAATTTGAGTCAACTAGAGAGTTTAAACATTACAAATCCAAACACAAATCTGCCATAGGTGACCCACATTTTATTGTAAATAGAAGATGAAAACCTAAGAAAATTATGGAGAAAAACAAAGTCCCATCCACCACAAGTGATACCAATGCTCAAGAATTTGATCCAAGAAGTCATTCTACCCCCTCAAAACAACCCCAAAATCAAGAAGGACCATATGAGGTAGAAGACATTATGAACAATCTATTTGAGTTTACTAAAGAATAAATCCTTGAGTATAAGAAAGAACTTCAAGCCACAGAGAAAGTGACTTCAATTCCCCCATATTTTATCGCATAAGGCTTGACACAAGGGTTAACCCAATCAAAAATTCAATCAAATCCATCACTAGGGGAAAATCAAACACCAACTCATAGTCTTGCAACTAGCCTTGCTAAGGAATTTGGTCATACTCTACCTTTGGCTGCAAGCAACACACTTGTGGGTACTTTAAGGACCAATTGTCCTGAAAACACCACTTGGAAACCTACCTTTGGTTCTCCTTCCATTCCTGAACACCTCCTACATCAACATAAGCCACTTACACTTCATGAATCCATGACAAACTCAACATCCCAAGGGCAACCATCCTCATCCATCCCCATAAGTACCACAAGTGTGCCCAATATCATGAAAAGTAGTATAGGCCAAGTGTCTCAAATAGACAAATTAGGGTATGTTAAAACCCTCGTGCAAAATCAACCCTTAATGTAAATAGGGACATCTTTATCCAACCACCCCATTGGCTCATCTATACCATTGGTTTCACAAAAAAACATCCATCCCCTCCATCACCAACCCAAATCAAAACAACACCTTGGTTATGAATCCCATCAACCAAGGTAATACCTTGGTCACACCTCAAATACAAGGGAACCCCCTACCCATTGGTCAAGGGAACCCTTTCAATCAATTACAAGGTTTGAATGTTCCATTTCCATCGCAATACCAAATGATACCATCATCATCTTTCCTATTGGTCCCCCACGTCATGAAAAATAAAACATGACCTCAATCTTACATTCCTCCATCCAAATTCACCATATTACAAGGAATGTTAAACCCACCTCTCATCAATAACCCACAACCCACTCAAAACATCAACACCCAAAACCCATCACAGATGTCCCAACAACCAACCGATCTTACATTACAAGCACATGCCTTAGCTTTACAATAAGAACAACAGGCTTATCAAAAAGTTGTACAACAACAACAAGCAACCTTAGTAGCACAAAAACATTAGCAAGCACAACAAGCAGCCCTAGAAGCACAAAAACAACAAGAAGCACAACAAGCAACCTTAGCATCACAACAACAAAAACAAAAATAACAAGTAGCCCTAGCAACACAACAACAACAACAAGCACAAAAAGAAGCCTTAGTAGCACAACAACAACAAACCCAATAAGAAATATTAGTAGCACAACAACAAAAACAAGCCCAACAACAAGCCCTAGTGATGCAACAACAACACCAATCAGCTTTAGCAACACAACAAGAAACCATAGTGGCCCAACAACAACAACAAGCCCAATAGTATGCCCAACAACAACAAGGTTTATACTATAACCCTCAACAGAACATCATCAATACAAACACGATGGGAACATACACACATCCACCATTGCCTTCACAATATATTACACCACCATACACACCATACAACACCCCATGTACAATCCATCTTCCATCCCATAATATGCGAGATATGTTCCTCTACCAAATCCATAATATAATGTAACATCACAACTTAAGGCATTAACACAAGAAATGTAGGATATCCGAATGGTAAAAATGAAGAAGCCCCATACACAACAAAACCTATGTCCATATTTATTTGATCAAAACATCGCAATGGTACCTTTCCCTCCCAATTTTGAGCTCCCCAAATTCAATAAATAAAAGGGGAGAGGAATTCCTGTGGACCATGTCAAATAATTTTATGTTATATGTATGGAGGTTGCCTACAATGATTCCTATTTAATGCGCCTCTTTCCATGAAGCTTGACAGGCCCAACCATCGATTGGTTTTCTCAGTTTTGTCTAGGAATCAAAACCTTCCAAGAAATAATTGATAAATTCATAGATCATTTATCCTTCAACCTTGATATGGATGTCCACTTAGAAGAGTTGTACACTCTAAAACAAAATAAAGGAGAATCTTTCACCAATTTCTTACAACGATGGAAGAAAAGGGCTAGTAAGAGCAAGTGACCAATTCCTAAAGAACAACATGTTGGGATCATCATAGTAAATGTCAATCCAGATATATCATTCCAATTGAAGATGCAGTGCATTACCACTTATGATGAGCTTGTCCCTAGAGCCCTCAACATTGAGCGTGCTCTAATCTCATAGGGAAATACCCAAGCCTACAAAGACAACTACCCATTTACCAGTTCAAGTGACAAGCCTCATGTTTGGGCTAAAACTAAGAACATGAGTAATGATGGCGTAGTAGATGCTAGGGAGATCCTAAGTGATCCTAGGCCAAACACCAATCAAATGAATAACGCTCAACCAACCATACAACAAAAAAATCACCACAAAACAATAAAATCAATAACACCAAAATGCAACAAAGATGAACCCCCAACATAAATAACTATTTGAAATGTAAATACATACAATTGTCAGAACCTATTGAAACTATCATGAAGAAATTGGTAGATTCAAACTTGATAACGCTTCCCAATTTTGAAAACTACTAGGAAACACAAGATAAACCACCATGGTACAATGAAAAATATCTTTGTGACTTTCAAAAAATTAAGGGACACAAAATATCAAACTGTATGAGTCTCAAAAATGTTATCCAAGATCTTATCAAGAATGGAGACATACTGTTGAAGTACCAGTTGGTAACTAGGATCTTAAGATATACAAGAACCCCATGCCAGATCACAACAAAGGGAAGACCTAAACAAATATGCAACATGTCTATTCCAATGTAGTTGCTTCCTATGACAATGTCATCACCGTTGTCACCATCAAAGGGCCTAGTGTGGAGTCACCACGCGATGTGGTAAAGTCACCATCCAGGGAGTTCCATCTCAACCTAGGGCACAACCTACTTTTCCAACATCAAACCCTAGCAAGTACAATCTCCTATATTAACTTAAGAAAACTCCCGCATAAATCTCAATATTAGAACTATTGAGGCTATCCCCCACACATAGGGAAATCTTAGAGAAATATTTATCCACATCTATCCCCGAGGATATGGATACACAATAGTTTCAAGCTATGGTAGGGCATATCACTATCCCTCATTTTCTCATCTTCTCGAAACAAGACCTACCATCACAACCATCTCATAACCATGCTTTAAAACTTGAGGTCATTATTCATAAGAACAAGGTTAAAAGATTCTTTATAGATGGAGGTGTTGGTTTGAACATTTGCACCCTTCAGTTGATAAAAAACTTGGGTTATTTAGAAGATGCTATTGAAAAAGAAAAGAGTACAACCATCAGAGCATATGACAATCAGGAGTGGGTGTCGCAAGGCATCATCACACTATTCATCCAAGTAGGATCTATCATTGTAGAGACTACATTCCAAGTGTTAAACCTTGATCTCCCTACAAAATCTTTCTTGGTCAACCATGGATTCATGCCCTAAAAGCTATAGCTTTGACTTATCATCAATGTGTGAAGTTTCCTTTTGAGGACAAAGAAGTTACTATCCATGGAGATCCTAAGACCTTTTACTATTGTAAGAACCTTGAGGCCAAGTTTTAAAAAATACCCCAAATCCCTAAAAATGATGAAGGGCCTACACCATCCTGCTCATTTATTGACCCATCATCCCTTGCATATACCTCAGAAATAAAAAAACAACCATTCTGCAGAGCATTCCCGACATCAAAGCAATGATCTAGGATGATGGTTGTGGAAATTATAAACTAACGAAAGACACTTTTGTGTTGGGAGAGTTACCTATTATTGGTATGTGGCGACTGATCATTCTATACTATACACTCTTCATGTATCCTCGCAGCCACCGAGAAAATTTTTTCTCCTACTTTTTCATGGCATTATCGAAAAAGGGAAAAATTACCGAAAAGGGGAAAACCCCGACTTTTTATAACCCTAATCCGGAAGCTTCTAAAAAGGCTGGTTATAAGGGGTTTGGGATAGAGTTACAATATGACAAGAAAAGGGCGATTTTTTCGTGATATTGTAATAGGGTTTTACACTGGTTAATAAAATCATTGGATGGCTGCGATTTGATGGATGTAGCCTATATTGGGTGAACCACATTAAATTCTCTGTGTTATTTTTTTGTGTGTGTTTTATTTCCTGGTTTATCTAATAAAATCTGCAGTTAGTTATTTATATATTTGCCTTCAAAACCTAACACCCATTTCTCCCAATTCTCATGGAAAACCCACACCTATCAACAAAGTGGCCAAAAAAATTAACAATGGTATCTACCACCTTCACCAAGTGGGGGGATTTGAACAAAGAAGATGCCAATGAGGAGGATGTCCCTAAACTGCTCTATCAAGATGATCGACTCATCCCTGTTCTTCCCATGGAAGATAAGAACAAAGGCTTGTAGCTAATGAAGGGATGGGGATGCAACAAGAATGAGAAACTAGGTCAAAATGGCAATAATTTTCTAGAACCCATTGTTCTTGAGAAACATCCAAAGAATCTTGGCTTAGGATGTACTACTACTAAGGTTACCCTTATTGGCAAAGGTACTTTTGCTAAATGGTTTGAGGCTTCCTCTTGGTTACTAACATCCCATAATACTACCCTGGATGACTTCCCCCTAGATGCTACTGACCTATTTGTGAATAAATCTCTCTACATGATATTGACAAAATCTTTCACCTTAAATGACCAAACCACTGAAATAAGCCTAGTATACCCACAACTCATTGACTAGGACCAACGAAGACCATCGATTCTAGATTTATTTGAAAATGATGAAGAAATATCAAAATTCATGGGACTCCATGATAACTTACCATGGGAAAATCACAACGCTGGTTTTGATATAAAGCTAAACACAAGGGCGTACTATGGGGAGATGATTGAATCCTTCAGTCATAAAATTGGCGACATGCAACTAACATGTAGATATTTGAGTGAAAACCATGTCATGGAACTTTCTGACCCTAAAACAGTAAAAAAAAAGGATGCATCCGAGGGTGAAAACCTCTCTGAGGCACCCAAGGATGAGGGATTCAATATCCCCCTTAGTGCGATGCATCCAGAAAAGTCATCAGTATTAGTAGAGAAGGCTACCCTAGTGAATGTGGGAACAAAAGAAGAACCCAAGATAACTTTTTTTGTTGAATCCTTGTTGGATGAAGAATGAAAAAACCTAGCAGTGTTCCTGAAAGAGTGAACAGCCAACTTTGCATGGTCATACATAGATATGCCAGGGCTCGATCTAGAAGTAGTTGTACATCGTTTATTAGTCTATCCTAAAGACAAACCAGTAAAGAAAAAATTTGTGAAAGAGGCACCCTCAAATAACACTCTTGGTGAAACTTGAGTTAGAAAAGCTTCTTAACATTAGATTTATCTGATCAATTGATTATCCTGAGTGGGTTTCCAACCTGGTACCAATCTCAAAACCCACTGGGGGAATCAGAATATGCATAGATTTTAGAGACTTAAACAAAACATTCTCGAAGGATGATTTCCCTCTTTCTAACATCAACATCATCATGGATTTAGCAGCTCGCCATGAAATGTTGTCACTCATGGATGATTTTTTTGGCAATAATCAAATCATGATCATCAAGGAGGATCAACAGAAAATTGCATTCACTTGTCCATGGGGAATATATTGTTGGAACATGATTCCATTTGGGTTGAAGAACACAGGAGAAACCTATCAAAGAGAAATAACCCTCATCTTTCATGAAATGATCCACAAAAAAATCAAATACTATGTGGATGATATTTTAGCCAAGTCGAAGAAAAGGAGTGAGCATATAGAGATATTGGGACCCATCTTCGACAAGCTCGAAGAGTATAAGGTATGATTGAACCTGAAAAGTGTGTATTTGGGGTTACATTAGGGAAGATTCTTGGCTACATTGCATCACAAAGAGGGATAGAGATTGATCCAACAAAATTGAAAGCCATCCTAGACATGGAACCACCACAAACATTGAAGTAGATGAGAGGGTTACAAGGCAAATTACAATCCATTAGAATGTTCATAGAGCATTTATTAGACAAGATCCA
Source organism: Sequoiadendron giganteum (assembly GCA_007115665.2). Taxonomy (NCBI): domain Eukaryota; kingdom Viridiplantae; phylum Streptophyta; class Pinopsida; order Cupressales; family Cupressaceae; genus Sequoiadendron; species Sequoiadendron giganteum. The sequence continues at coordinate 135,350,229 of CM021102.1, read as the reverse complement.
CCCTTTCTCACATCTTCTCCATAAAGGAATAACTTACAAGTGGGATGAGAAGTGCGATAAAGCCTTACAATAGATCAAGGACTACCGATTGACACCTCTAGTGCTAATGCCGCCAATACCAAAAAAACCATTAATCCTATATATCTCAAAAACACCAACAACACTAGGTGTTCTTCTAGCACAACATGATGAAAACAGAAAGGAACGAGCCATCTATTATGTTAGAAGGACCTTGGTAGGATATGAAATGAACTACTCATCCATTAAGAAAGCATTCTTAGCGGTGGTTTTTTCTTCAGAAAAGTTTAGACACTACATGCTATCGCACCAAATCAGGCTTATCACAAAGATTGACCTGTTGAAATACCTGTTATTCAAAGCAAATCTCACTGGGAGAATGGCCAAATGGGTAATGATCTTGACTGAATTTGACATAGAATATGTGGAGCACAAGGCAATCAAAGGACAAGTGATCATAGACCAATTGGAAAAAGCACCTTGCAAAGAACCCTTTGATATCTAAATTTCTTGATGAATAAGTGTTCCTTGTCAATACAATAGATCAATAGAAAATATATTTTGATGGATCATTTACCCAACATGGATTAGGTCTGGGTATTATTTTTATCACCCCTCAAGGAGATTGCATCCCTAAATCATACCGGCTATCATTTCCATGTCTAACAATATCGCTGAGTATGAAACCTTAATAACAGGTTTGAGGATAATAGTTCAGTGGTAGATACAAGAGTTGAAAGTCTATGGGGACTCACAACTGGTTATCAACCAAGTCAATGATGACTACCAAACCAGGATGATAAGCTTACTGCTTACAATAAGATGGTAGAAAGTCTCAAGGAATTTTTCATAAATATAACTTTTGAGCAGATTCCTCGCATGAAAAATCATGCAACAGATGCTATGGAAACAATTTGATCATTGTTAGACATGTCACACAATGTCCTTCAATGTTAATTTTTGGTAGAACAACTTCTTGTACCAACTTTTGAAATACCTGAATTTTAATTTACGTGTATAATTGTTGGTCCTGGTTCCACATGGTATCATAATATATTCACCTACCTTAGTAGAGGAACCCTCCCATACGATATCACCTCTAACCTTAAAAAAACCTTTGTTAAAAAGGCATCTTGATTCATGATCCTAGGTGATACCCTTTACCGTAGAAGCATTTAGGGACATTACTACGATATCTCAACCAAGAGGAAGCCTTGACCACCTTAATAGAAGTACATGATGGAATATGTGGTTTCCATTCTAGTGGTATGACTTTAGCTAAGAAATTGTTGAGGATGGGGTATTACTAGCCAACCATGGAAAGAGAATCCCATAAGTACATGTAGAAGTGTGTCCATTTTCAACAACATGTAGATCTTATTCATGCTCCAGCTCAAGAGTTACAACCCATGGTCACACCTTGTCCTTTCTCGTAGTGGGGACTTGAACTCATAGGAAAAATTACTCCAACCTCATCTAATGGCCATAAGTTCATCATAAAGGCCACCAAATACTTTACCAAGTGGGTGCAAGCCCTTATTTATGATGATGAAAAAACTTCAAGAATCATGATGAGCTATGTCAAAGATTCACCATCCAACATCGGTTCTCTACCCCATATTACCCCTAGGGTAATGGTCAAGATGAGGCTACAAATAAAACCATTATGAAAATCCTAAATAAAATGATCAATGAAGCTAGCCATGATTGACATCTACAGTTAAATCTCACCCTTTCGGCCTATCAAACTAGTATCTGCACACCTACAGGTACAACCCCTTTCTGCTTGATCTACATATCAAAATCCATCCTACCTATCGAGGCCGAGCTTCCCTCGTAGTGAGTGTCACTGCAAAATCTGATGACTGACAAAGAGTATAGAGTATCTCGGTTAAATGAGCTAGAATTCCTAGATGGGCGTCATCTTGATGCCCTTAATCACTTGCAAGTATATCAAAATCGACTAAATCAGAGTATAAAAAGAAGATCAAGAGTCGATATTTCTAGGTAGGGGATCTTGTTCTCAAGCAGAATTAGAAAAATCTTCCAGATCGGGACAATAAAGGAAAGTTTGAGCCTAACTAGTTAGGTCCATTTATCATCACAACAAGCTATGGATCAGGAGCATACCAATCATCAATGCTTTAAGGTGACCCCTTGTAGGAACCAACCAATAGTTTGCATCTTAAAAATATTTATGCTTGGGCTTGAATAGTATAAATCTAAAAATACAAAAAAAACAAAAAATAACAACTAAAAAAATGAGAAAAAGGATTGAAAACAGTAAAGAAAAACAATCATCCTCTAGTGAAAACCACTTCTTTGGTGCTTTGGGCAAGTACCTTGGTAAAATTTGGTAAACAGGTGCCTTGCATAAATAAAGCACTTCCATCTATTCTTTGGCTCTTTATCCTATTATTCTTTGCATTGTATCCACCCATCACATCATTCATCCTATTTATTCCATCACCAATACATGTCTATATCATAGCTTGATAATGTGAAGTATCATATCCCCTTTAGTACTATTTGGCATATTCCTAAGATCAGCTTGTCCTACCTATATCGAGGTAGTCTATTGCACAATGTTGGGGGGAATTCGTTATGGATTGGAATGGGTTCTTGTATATCTTAAGGTTATTTGAAATCCCTTGAAAATTCCAAAAACATTCATAAAACATTCATCAAAATCCAAAAAAACTTGCAAAATCAGAAAATCCAAAAACATCAACATCTTGTACAGCTAAAATCAAAAACATTCAAAAAATTGTAAAGTGAAAATCCAAAAACATCCAAAACACATCAAAATCCCTAAACAGGTCAAAACATCAAAAATAAAAAAACATAACCATGTTGAACTATGAGTCTCTGAGCTTGAACGTAGGAAAGCCCATCATTGATGTGCCCCTAAGAAACCCTAGGTTGGTCCTTTAGGAGTCCGTCATAATAAAATAGCAATCCATGGGGTGCTCATGTCTCATCAACAATAAATCAAGTTAGTCAAAATACGTGTCTTTGTGTGTATAACGTAGGCAAGACTCATCTTTGATAAGCCCTCAAGGCCCCTAGGATAGTCTTTTAGGTTAGGTTCTTGGTCAAATCAGAAAACCCCAAAACATTTGAAAACTTAGAAAACCCCAAACATTAGAAAACATTCAAAAAACCCTAAACAACCTCAAATATTCAAAAACCAAAAACATTCGCATAAGCATTCAAAAAACCAAAAACAACCTCAATTATTTTTTCAAAACACCAAAAACAGTGAAATATTTCAGAAAATCCAAAACCATCCACCCCATTTCACTTTCACCTATAATAAACTTCATCCATAATAAATCGAGCATCATCTTAAAACTTTGGTAAAACAAATAGAAAGCAAGTATCACAAGTCGTAAAGTGAGAGCCTAAGTGTAAAAATCTAAATTCTAGATCATAAGTAAACGAGTCAGTGAAGTTTGTATGAATGACTTATCACACACCTAGTCTTAGTCAAAACACTTGATAAACATTTCCTAGGATGCATCCTTCCTACGATGGAAATCAACATCAAATCTCACCTTAGCTATGTTAAATTGGCAAGAGATATAGATAACACTGATTGTTTGTCTTTGATATTTTCTTATGATTTACCTTATTCACCCATTTTGAGGACCTCTTGATGATGTCTAAATGATTTAGAGAGAAAGGAATGGGGCATCGATCATTATATTTTATTTGTTGTTCTTGTGGGTATTCTTGTAAAATAATCTTGGCCCATACTTTCTTAGTTGTGTGTAGGGAAGTTGTCTGGAGTACATTGTTGACTATTGCGTATGCTTTGGTTTGATATATTCTAAACTTCTAAACTACATTCCAAGAATGTGTACGTATGTCAAGGTGTGCACAAGAACTATCCTATTTTTCTATAGAGTTAAATTCCATTACACTAGATACAACACCATCCTGGTTATCAATACTATGATGCATCATGTCTATGCGTTATATCAAACATAAGGAATGATAGAAAATCCCAATCCCAGGATATGAGAAAATCATTCATCTCATTAGCATATCTAATAAAGTCTCGATGGGTCATGGACTTGTTGGACTTTTGAATCAATCCAAAAATCAATGGTCAAATCATTTCATTCTTCTATCTTCTTTCCACACTAACCTGCTATCATGACAGTCAACAAAAAAATAATCACGCATCCACAAAATCGTCAGCATACATACATTTCACATCAGCATATCATAATAATGGGAAACATAATCTATTGCATCATCATTATCATTTAAGTTGTTTTGGATAATAAATATTTTTTATTCTAAGTGTGTTAATCCATTGCATTATCATCCATAAACATCATAAGCATAAAAATATCATTGCATTTCATCGATACATACATCCATATGCATAAACATATCATTGCATCATAAATTGCATGGGAAAAGTACACAAAAATAGAAATGCATTCATCCATACATCCATCTCATAGCATATCATAAAAAGATATTGAAAAAGAAGATACCATATCCATTGCATTGCATTACATCCACCTCATAAACCATCACATATCATAAGAATTACATCATAGATCATCACATATCACATATCACATAAATAAAAGAAGTACATCCATTACATTGCATCCATACTTAATCGTAACACATAAATATAACATCATATAATATCATAAGCATCCATACATCCATAAAGCATGAAATAAAAGTACATCACATCATAGATTCGAATCATCTCATATATATATGAAAAAATGAATGTCATGATAGAATATTTGAATCGATGTGTATAACTATCATCAAATGTACAATGTACAAAAGGTTATTAAAAATGAACCTATGAATGTATTTCTGTATAAACAATCAGGCTATACCACAAAAAGGTGTGCAAAATCAAGGAGAGGTCTATCCCTAGCTACCTATGTCACCATCTTCTGGCTGCTTTGGCTGCCTAATGGAGATGGAGGCACTTGGCTGCACCTGTCTCCAATGCTCAAAACTGGGCTATCGATGATGTGCAAAGATGTATCTGTACTACAATGTCTACCAATATGCCACCTCCTCCCTCACTGACCCATACAGCTACACTGAGACTGTCTATCCAACTATCCCTAGCAATGCCTGCTATGACTACTGCTATCGTCGGTTGATCTCTTGTGCCAAATAAACATTAGAAGTCTATCTAAGCTGACACTCATGGTCTCTCCCTGCCGTGATTGCCAAAACCTATTGTCAAGCCTAATCCTGCTTAGTTGTCACTACCTATAGTTGTTGCTGCAACTGTTGTATTTGTACATCTCAAGGATCTGGCCCTAGTAGTGGCTACTGAACTGGTGGCTATTGAACTGGTGGTTGTTGTACTGGTGGCTACTGATGTGGTGGTGGTGGAGGTGCATCCAGGACCTATCCATCTTGTTGTTTTCCATCCTGGCCATACTTTCCTTTGCCCTATCCTTTGCCCTTCCCATCCTATTGTTGGCCATCTTGGTCATCCTGTCCTCTATCTTGTTCTCTTCCTGCTCCCTTCCCTCTCAACCTCCCTTGAGGAGGAATTACTGCTAGATCTATAATTCTGGGAGGGGACACAAACTAAGCATCATATGCAAGCATAGTCTAAGCATTGGTCTGCCCCTAGCCTAGCAACTAGTTGGCTAAAATCCTCGATAACCTCATGGGGTGGTATTGTGGGTCCCCAAGTCATGTCTCGAGCTGATCTTGCAAAAATGGTAGTATACTGATCATTGGGACTATCCTTCCTCTCACAAAACTATTTGGTTACCCTATCAGACATGTATCACTCGATCATCATATGCTCTCGACCTTGAATGTAATAGGTCTGGTGACCAAAGAAGAGTTGTTGCACATCATCATACTAGGGTGGCATATGTAGCTACGAACGCCATATGAACACTGTCATATCATCAATCACTCTCCTCCAGTAGGGGATAACAAGTTGGCCTATGTGCTACAGAGTGATAGCTCCTTTGTACCTCCACACAACCAGATCATCTATCTCCACATCCGTCATATGGACAATTAGTTAGAGCACGGAAAATGTGCTCCCATGCCCATATATGCAAGAGTGTGACTCTTACACCAATAGCTGTCCCATCATAGTATACAAATTGATGCATGTTATGATAAAACAATGCCAAGATCACTAGTCCCCATGCATACCGAGTCCTCCTGAAAATCATCCGGTGCCATGCCAGCACCCATCCAAGACTGAACCTTTAGCTCCGTCGATCTGGGGAAATGATGCCTGAAATCATTGCACTGAATATCAATTTGAAGATCGGTGAGCACCTTCTGTACATCTCAAGGTCAATCTATGAGTTGGCTAGGACAATAGTGTCCTGATCAAGAACCTCATGAAAAACATCATATCGTACATCAGTGTCATAGATCACATGGTTCCCATGAATCAAAAATTGAAGTATGCACCATACGTCCTCTAGGGTGACGATAGCCTCACCAGTGGGTAATTGAAATGACTAGGTCTCACTATGCCATCGCTCGTATAGTGTTGTCATCATCACCAAATGGGAACTCACAATGGGCATGTATGGGATGTACCACAATCCAATATCTCCAAGGTGCTCCTGTTGAAGCTTAGATAAATCATCCAGTGTGGAAAATAAATTGGGCCAGTGCTCACGGAACATCAAAGGCTGGATAACCTCTTGCACCCATGAAGTGCACGATGTCAAATCTCATTGAAATTGCCTAAGTTTGGAGTTTTTTATCCCCAAAATGACAAAGGCATCACCATAATTCAAATTCCAAACAACGATGCCAAATGCATCCAAATTCTAAATCGTGACTAGCATCGCTATTTAAACGAGCATTGCCATTTGAAATATAATACCCTAATTCTAAATTACAAATCAAGGGGAGGCATCACTCATTACATCTGCATCATAATTTGAAATCTAGAAACCCTAATTTCAAATTGCAAAGTGCGTCACCATTCACAATAGTGTCACTAAAAAGGTGAAAAGTGCCATCGAAACTCTAAATAGCGTCACAATACAACAATTCCGATCTAGACCAAATTCCATAGCCTAATAAATGCATCAAAATGTTAAAATGCAAGGAAAGTTTCAGATTTTGTATCGTTGGTCTTGTGCCTAGTGGCCTCTGGTACTCTCGAACTCGGTAAAAAATGTGTCATGGGAACACACGTTGCACCATTTCGTCAGGAGGTCAAAGCTCAAAATGTAGTAATTCTCTCAAGTATGAATGCACAAATGACTTGAAAGTGACCCTTCATCACCTATTTAAGCCTTAAAAGTTAGGGGTTTTGCCCTAATTTGCACCAAAAGCTAGTGTTTTAGCTCATTTTACCTATTTCCATACTTCACGGCCTCTTTTGTGTCATTTTTTGAATTTCTAAGGTCATTTTTGGCATCCCAGGACGTGTTTTGGCACTTGAACCTATATTTTACCTTTTTCGAGAGATCAACCCAAAATTCAAATTTTTTGCCCGATCTCTCAAGGGGGTAGGGAACCAGCTTATTCTTTCCATTGGGAAACAATGAGGCATCCAAAAATTAGAAAATTCTTAGTTTTTGATCTAAACAAAAACATTAATCCGAAAAGCATCAATCTTTGAACCAATGTAATAGGTACCTCGCTTCAAAGAGGGGAAAAATGTAGACATTTAAAAATGTCATGAATGATATCACACACTCGAAGCTGATATACTAACATCATTTCTTCATGAATCTCATCCTCTTTTCGCTTAATTGATTAACTTAGCCTAGCTATTTAGTTAATTACATCATTTTCATCTATTAATTTGATTAATCAAATTAGGTTAACTCCTCTTTTCTACAAAGTGTCCCCGCAGGGTTCATCATGTCATGCTCTAAGGATATCATATACTTCATATTCTTTGATAGATATCCTTATTATGTTGTCCAGGCCTATGTAGAATAAACTTATCCAACTATCTAGGAGTAAGGAAAACTCTTATGGATGAATTACCTCTTTTCCCTTGGTGAGAAATGGGGTGGTGCCTATCTTACTACAAGATAGTTGGCAATATCTACATACCAAGGTGTATGCAAAGATAGAGTAAATAAATGCTCATCTAGGAAAGAATCAATAACGACATCTTCTTCTTATTTGGTTGGTAGTCTGGATAGAAAATCTACCACTACATTTACTTTACCTAACTTATACACAATGGTAATGTCAATTATTGAAGTAACAGTAACCACCTAACAAGCCTACCACCAACCATTAGTTTGTTCATTAAGTACCTTATTGTTGTATATTTAGTATGTATGAACACTAGATATCCTATAATATAATTCCTGAATTTGTTTATTGCATATACTACTAACAACATCTTCTCTGTCATTGTATAATTGAATTCTACCCCTTGTAAATTTTTGCTAATGTAATAGATGGCATACTCTTTGTTACCTTCCTTATGCCCAAGTACAACTACTATAGGAAAATTATAATCATTTGTATAGATGTGGAAAGGTAAGGTATATTTTGGTCCTCTCAAGATAGAGGTTTTGGTCAGTGCTACCTTGAGTGCTTCAAAAGAGTGTTGAAAAACAATTGTCCACTCAAATTCTACATCTTTGGATAGTAAAACAAATAGTGGAGCTGCAATTTTGCTAAAGTCTTAGATGAATCTCCTATAACAACCAAAATTTCCTAGGAAACTTCTGACATATTTTTCTTTGAGGCATAGGGAGTGTTGAGATCACCTCAGTTTTGTTGGGGTCCACTTTAATTCCATCATTTGATACAAAATATTTTAATACAATCAATTTTGTCATCATCATGAAGCATTTCTAATGACTCAGGGATAAGTTATGTTCTTGACAACTTTTTAGAACCTTCTCTAGATTTACAAGTTCTTCATCATATATATTCCCATAAGTTGTGATCATCCATGTAAACCTCCATGGAATCATGTGCAAAGTTTGAGAAGATACTCAATACTACCGTTTGGAAGGTGGCTATTGCATTACATAGGCTAAATGATAGGACAAAATAAGCATATGTGCCCCAAGATCATGTAAAATTTGTCTTGTCTTGGTCTTCTGAGGCTATCTTAATTTGATTATAGCCTCTAAATCCATCCAAAAAGGAGTACTTCTTACTTTCTAATGAATCAAGTACTTGGTCAATGAAGGGGAGTAGAAAGTGGTCCTTCCTAGTTGCAACATTCAGTTCTCGGTAGTCTAGACACACCCTCCACTTTCCTCCTTTCTTTGGGAAAATTACTAGAGGTGACACCCATTGACTATCAAGGATAGGATAGATAAAGCTTGCATCAAGAAATTTTTGCAATTTTGATTTAACTGTCTTGGACTGCAAGGTTCATTATCCTTTGGAGTTACCTTATGGGTTTAAAACCATCATTGATATAAACCATATGCATGCACAAGTTTGGGTCTATCCCCTTCATTTCATGATAATCCCGTGTAAAGGTTGCTACATGTGCTTGTAGCACATCCATCAGTGAGGTCTATTGTATATCAATTAATTGACTGTTAATATTCAATGATTTACTCGACATTATCTCTAAAGTATTGGATGCTGTTTGAATTGATGAGATGTCAAGTCCTACTATTTTTGGAATATATTGGTGTGGTAACAAGTTGTGGAATATTTGGGTAATTGACTCAAATGAGTTGGAAATAAGATCATATTTTGCAGAGGATCTTGCAGGCATGTTAGACAGTGTTCATGTTGTGGGTCTCTACCATAGTTGTTTTGCATGATGTTTACTATCAAGTCATCTTCATCTTGGTTTTATAAAAAAGGATTGCATTCAACAGTCATTAGGGTTTGTAAGGAGTACTGATCCACCTCATCTAGGGTAGGCCAAATGATTTATTCTAGGTCTACATGTGGCTGGGCTGGTGGATAAAGGACCAATTTCTTAGTCATATTTCCATTAGAGATAATCATATTCCCAGACCTACAACCTATGAAGGAATTTGCTATTGCCAACCAAGATCTACCTAAAATGAGGGTCCATGTCTTACAAGATTAGCTTTAGGATACAATACCATAAAGTCATCAGGGTACTCCCATGAATCTAGTGTTATTACCAAGTCTTCAATGATGCCCTTAGGTTTGACTATGGACCTATCTTCCAGCTGTAGAATAGTAGGTGTAGGTCTGAGTTCCATTAGTTGTAAAAAATTTATGGTCTCTTTGGTCACTACATTAATATTTTATCTTAAGTAAATTAAGGTGTTCTTTATGAGAGTTCCATTGATCTTGAAATCAACTACAAAACTCCCAAGGTCTGCATACTTGGGGACAATTATGTTTCCCAACATAATGTTTGCAAGTTGTCCTAGGACATGTATAGTTTGAGGGTCTTTTTGCTTCTTTCCTGGATTTTAAGGCATAGTTATCTCACTATTTTATATAGATAGGAAACCTATTTAATGGATTGGATAAGGGGTATCTTGATGCAAACATCCTTAAGTTATCCCAATAGGTCAGTTTCAACTTGTGTTTGATGCATTTTAAGTACTAATATTTTAGGGAATGGAGGTTGTGGACTGATACTCGTTAAGTTAACCTAATTTGAATCAAGCTCCTTTAGGTTGGTTGTCCAAGGTCTCTATTGGGGGTTCCTCATCAAAAAATTTAGTGATGTGAGGAGATGAAGGACCAACCAAAATTTTCCTTGTTCAGAGGTGGATATCACTCACCTCTACCCCATAAGTAGGGTATTGAGAAATTTTTTTTGTATAAGCCTACTAAATAGTCTTTTTATTCGGGTTAAGAGCAGGTTGAGAGGCAAAATGTGGTGCTCTAGGTGGATGTGGTGATGTATTTGTTGGGTTTGGCATAATGGCTTGATGTTGTGGTTGCAAGGGTTGTTGTGGCTATTGGTAATTCATGTTTTTGTTTTACCACTACTAATCTCTTTGCCACTGAGGTTGCCATTAGTTTTGTTGGAGTGGCCATTGAGAATTATAGTTAGATCCTTGAAATTTTTGTGATGGCCACATATTTGATACCATTGATTCCAATTGGTTTGAAGAATTGACCATTATTGGTTTTTCATATTGGCCCACGAATGAGGGTTGCAACTAGGAAAATTTGCATTGTTACTAGGAAATGGCATGTTGTAATTCAAAGGATCTTGAGGCATACCCTGTCTTGGATACCATATTTTTATTTAAGATATGTAGAATAATTGTCCATATTCACCTTCTAATGTATGAAAGTTTGATGCCCTTTGATTATCTTCAGAGATTCTTGCCACCTTTTTGCATTTGTAGTTAGTCTTTCTCTGTCTATAATGTGGGCAATATTTTGTAAGAGTTGCTTCTTCCTCTTCTTGCTTCTTTTTAATATAGAGGGTGTCTAACTATGTAGCAAGATGGATAATTATATCCTCTTTCATATTTGGTATAAGATTAATCAATTCTAATCTAGAGACTCCATTGGATGGTTTTTTTGTGGAAGATGTCCTATCTCCTCTAACCTTCTTAGTGAAAGACCTTGAGTAGTTCCTAGATGCTTTGCAGATTTCCTCAAATGGTGCCTAAAAAATATCTCTTGTCCCAATGAGGTCAAGTGCATCAATGCAATCCTCATTAATCCCCCTCAAGAATATAAATTTGAAAGACTCATCAAATAGTCTGTTCTAGTGGGATTTCTTAAGGAAAAATTGAGACCTTTCCATATATTCTTTCGACAAAGATTCATCTTCCTTTTGTGACATCCTAAAGATTTAATCCCTCTTTCTATCTATGCCTCTATAGTAATCCTGGTACTTTTCTAGGAACTTGATCTTCATGGAATTCTAATTTGGAACATCTCTTCCTAACCCATAAACCATCTCAAAGAAGTATCCTTCAATGTTGTTGAAAACAATTTGAGCCTATGCGCATCTATAGTATAATCATAACTTCTACATAACAATTAGAGATCAAAAAGGAAGGTATCTGGATCCTCCATGACCAGCCCATAGAAGATAAGTAATGTTGAGGGTGGTATGTTCTTTAGGGTAGTTTCTCTCTCCTAGTTGGCAATGGGGAACTCAAAAGTCACATGCTCTGGTGGATATTCCGCTGCAACATCACCCATGGTGATGATTTGTGTGTGGGTAGTCTCCTCTGTGTCTGATATGGATATTGGTGTTAGGGATGATTCTTCTTGAAGAATACCCTCTCTCTATTCACTTTCATCACTAGTATCCTCTAAAGCCTCATGTGTTGAAGGGATAAATCTTCCTAGAGCATCTCACCACATTTGCATATAATAGTTGTAACTCTTTGGATAATATGCTCCTACACATTGTTAGTTAAATGCTTTTGTGTTGATGGATTAAAACCTAATTATGCTATTGCTGAAATCAAAACATTTAAACTATGAAAGCTTGAAATTACATAGGAGAATCCTGAATGTAGCACCATCCTTGAAAACAATGCCAAAACTGTAAGGCCTTTCTACTACTCGGTAAACTTGGTGTTAGACACACAATTTAGAGGAGGATTTCCTAGCTAAATGGTTCACTTAACCCTCACAAAGAATTCATTTAATTATCAACCAGGGCTTCATAAACTTTTGATGATGCTGGCACTGTATTTACATCCAAAGACTCTACATGACCTATATCAGTGAGTATAGGTGGTTTACACATGTACAAGATAATAATAAAGGCTGGAAAGGGAAATAAAGTGTGAACTTGCAAAATAGGGGAAATAACTTAATTCACTACTAATGCTATAGGTACATTTGACTTAACATTGTAACTATTAACTACTAAACTTGAAATTTTCAATCCAATAACACTACTGACTCTTATTTCTAACTACTTGAATCCTCCATAGAATGACTCAAGGACATATTACAGAGCCTAATTCATGATACGAGATATAATTCACGTGCATGTAATTAAGAGTTTATTGGAAATGAATTCAATAATGAACATCTATTCTGATAACATAAATCAAGGTGGGTGAATAGTACCTCAAGTGGCCCTTGCTTGAGTTGTTGTACCCATAGGAGAAAATCAAATATACGCTACTTGAATCAACCAATCATAATGGGAAACTGAGATTCCTTTATTACATAGAACTGAACTCTTACAAGATGGCATGGATCTCTATAGATCTCTCATTCATGAGTGCATATCCATTGTAACTAAATAAGATAAAACTAACAATGAAGTATTGTTTGTGAAATAAAACTTGAACTATTCACTATATTTTCTAACTAGATTTGCTTCTCAACTGCCAACAAATATATAGGCTCAAGAGGAGTTTTATTCATACAAGGACTTAAAATAGAAAACTAAATGTAGATGTCCAATCTCTTTCAAAATAGGGAGAGTAGTATTATTTACAATTGAAACCATAATTAAAAAATATAAAAGAAGACAAACAAAATTGAAACTCTACCCTAACAATTTGAAAGAGACATTCTATGTGAAAATTGTCACATTGTCTTCCTGATTAATAAAACCTTTTTCTTCCTTCTATAATCTTATTGGATGATCTAGTGACTCATGATTAACCACTTCAATGTTTTCTTCCATCATTTCTTATAACTATCACATTCTCAACATTCTAGAATCTCCTGTGTAATCTACCTAAAATCCTTTGGCTGTAGGCTAAGCTCTTTAGTTGTTGTGGATTACAGTTCTTCTTGTTGCAAGAGATTAGTTTCATCTAAAGTGTACACACCATTAAAAACCATGAATTTAAACAAAAAATCATATTGAATTTCATACACATTCACACATTTATCCATGAAAACATCATCATGTATTATAATTATATTTTGACATATCAAAGTCTGGTTTAGGATGCATAAAAGATATATAAGTTTTAGGAATGTCTATGAAATCAGCATCTTGAAATGTTAAAAATATATCAAGTAAATGGAAGAAAACTAGCTATTAACAAAGCCCATCACCAATCGAGAATTATGTTAACAATTTTTAGATTATCAAGAACATGGGATTTATAGGTCAAGATGGCCTTGGCCTTCATCAACAAGGAATAAGAGAGCCCATAGTTCTAGAAAAGAGATAGAAAAATCAAGGGCTTGGCTATGGGTCATTAAGTAATGTTACTCTAGACATTTAGTGTGTTGTTAGGAAGACAAATAAAGATTCTCATATGGTTGAAACCTCTAATGATGATACCATTGATAAATTTTCCATGCATATCATTGAACTACTCAAAAACATATCCATTTACAGCTTAACATCCATATCATTTGTATCTCCCTCACAAAAAAATGACCTTACACTTATTTACCCTCAACTTATTGATTGGGACCAACAAGGACCATCAATTATAGATATATTTCAAATTGATGAAGCTATTGTAGAGCTTATGGGACTTAAAGAAATAATACCACTTGGAGATCACAAAGAAGGATATTAAGTAGAGCTTGATACACAAGCATACTTCGGGGGAAAAATCAAATCCTTTAGTTGCAAAAGTGAAAATATAAAAATAATAAAATTATCCCTTAGTGAAACCACAATGTGTCACTTTTGGATCCAAAAAAGTAAAAATAAGTGACATATCCAAGGGTGAAAACCTCTCGAAGGTAGGTGTGAATGAACTATTTGACCTCCCAATTATCACCAAATATCAAGAGATATCACTAGCTTTAGTAGAAGAATCAAAAGAAATAAATTTTGGAATAGTTGACATTCCTAGGATCATATTCTTTGTTCCACCATTAACACCAAAGGAAAAGAAGGATTTCACATCATTCCTTGAGATACAAAAAGTCAACTTTTCTTGGTGATATACAAACATGCTAAGACTTGATACAAATTTGGTAGTCCATCATTTGAAGGTCTACCTTAGAGGATAATTTTTTTTTGATATCACCCCAAAAATAAGTGGAAATCATACTTCAATAGGGCCCACACCCAACATGGGTAAGAGGAAAAATTCTTATTCATTACTTCTCAAAGTGATTATATTCCCAAGACATCAACTAGCATTTCCATGCACTAACAATATTTCTAAATATGAAGCACTCATTAAAAGACTTAGAATGACAATCCAATGGCACATCAAAGAGATACAAGTATACGATGATTCACAATTAGTTATTAGACAAGTTAATGATGAATACCAGACAAAGGATGATACATTGCTACCATATAAAAGGATGGTCAAGAATTTCAAGAATTTTTTTTCTAATAGAAACTTTGAACAAACACCAAGATTGACTAAAAAAGATACAGATGCTATGGAAACTATTTGATCTCTTCTAGATATACCTCACAACAGTCGGAGATGTGAATTTCTAGTGGAACAACTTCTAGTTCCCACTTTTGATGTCCCAGAGTCAAAATTTGTATGCAAATTTGTTCATCTTGATTCCCCATTATACCATGATATTTATGCGTACCTTAATAATAATACCATCCCACCCAACCTAACCAGTAATTAAAATTAAACATTCACCTTTTGTTCATCCTACTTTCATTCTTGGTGACACATTATATTGAAAGTCTTGATGGTACATTACTTAGATGTTTGAACTCAAGCTAAAATTTCCCTATATGGGGTTCATGAAGTTGTTTTTGGGTTTCATTCTAGTGGTCCTACCCTTACTAAGAATTTATTGAGAAAAAGATACTATTGGCCTATTTTGTATCAAGAGACACATTAGTTTGCAAATAAATTCCTTCAGTGTCAACATGGAGATCTAATTCATGCACTAGCCCAAGTGTTGTGACTGATTATCACTCCTTGTCCCTTTTCATAGTGAGGACTTGACCTCATAGGAAAAAATATGCCAACTTCATCTAAAGGACATAATTTCATCATCACTATCATTTAGTACTTTATGAATTGGATAGAAACCATTCCATTAATCTATCATTGGTAAATAGATAGTGAAGTTTATCCTTTACCTAATTTTTCAGTATGGTGTTCCTCAAACTATTATTATAAACAGTGACACAAGTTTAAAAAACTAATATGTTCATAGTATTTGCACACAATTCCATATATAACATCACTTTTCTACTCTATATTACCCACATGAAAATTTTCAAGATGAGGCATATAATAAAACCATACTTAAAATCCTAAATAAAACAATCAATGATGTTAGTCATGACTAGCACCTTCAAATCAACCTTGCCTTATGGGCTTACAATAATAGCATTCAAAAAATTATGAATGATATGCCATATTCATTAGTCTTTGGCATCGAAGAAATTTAGCCTATTGAGATCATCCTCCCTTCTTTAAGGGTGTCCTTGCAACATCTTATCAATGATGAAGAGTACCAAGTACCCAGATTACACGAGTTAGAGTTTGCTAGATGAAATATGTCTTAGTGAATTGAATGATTTACAAGCCTGTCAAGATTGTCTTATTTGTAGTTACAAAAAAGGATCAAGACCCAAAATTTTGAAGTAGGTGATCTAATCCTCAAAGAAATCAAAAAAATCAGCAAGACTAGGACAATAAATAAAATTTGAATCTAACAAGTTGGGACCATTTGTCATCACAAAAAGGTATAGGTTAGAAGCCTACCAAATTTTAACACATAAGGTGAGCCTTTATAAGAGCCCACAAACAAAAACCACCACAAGAAATTTCATGCTTAACCCTTAGGGTATCCCAAGATAAAAATTAAAAAGTAAAGAGAAATAGTTCGTCTAATCATGAAAACCACTTTGGTGGTGCCTTGGGAAAGTATCATGGTGAAAACATGTTTATAAGAATCATGTGTAAAAAAATAAAAAATAGAAAAAATAAAGATAAAAATCGTCCTTTAGTGAAAATCACTTTAGTGGCGCTTTAGACAAGTGCCATGTGTAGTAAGCATCATCTACCATCTATGAGGTTCTTATTTGTTCCATTTACAATAAGTTAGTAACCCATTCATATCCATCTACCTACCATACTTTAGCTTATCCACCTAGCATGGCTTGGTAATTTACCAGTTTCTAACATTAAACATCCCACCTACTATCATAATAAATTCAGTCCACTCAATTCTATAATAAATGATCCTACAACTAATTGGGGGAATTTTCAACCTGTCATCAAATCGAATCCTTGCTATTGGTTTAAACCAAAAAAATACAAAAAAATCAAATAAACCAAAAAAATCAGAAAAACCAAAAAAATGCAAAAACATCAAATAAACCAAAATTCAAAACATCAAATAAACCAAAAAATCCAAAAACATCAAATAAACCAAAAAATCCAAAAACATCAACTATTCCAAAAATATCCAAAAACATCAAATATTCCAAAAATAAAAAATCAAAATCAAAACCTACACAAATTCACCAATTCATAATAAAATCACCACCCATAATAAAAAAAATCATCACCACAATCATCTTTGACAAAGCAAGCAAAAAAAATTATGCATTGGTCAAAACCTAGAGTATTCATGACAAATTGCAAACTAGGATCACTACTGAAGCAACCCACTACTTACATACCTATTGCCTAATCATTTGATTCATCATCCCATTCTGTAATGGATACCTATTTCCTCTAATAGACACAATCCAAGATAAAAATTACTCTTTGACAAGAGATATGATGGATGTAATATGTTTTTTCAATCAATCTTTTCTTTTGATTTATCTTTTTGTCTCCTTTCAATGCTCACTCAAAAACACCTTGATATTTCAATATCTTGGTGTGTCTAGAGGAGCATAGGATGGGTCATGGTCATTTCTTTCGTATGGTGTGTTTGTGGGATATTCTTATAATACGATCAAGGTGAATACTTGACTTGTGTGTGTTGAGGTAGCTTCTTGCATAACAAATGACCTGTTGGGATTCAAATCTATTTTACTTTTTGATTGAATCTCATCCTATATTCATGCCTTAATCCTTCACCCATATGATAATTGATTAGAGATATCTTACATGAGTTTCCTTCAATGAAATGTATCTTGTACCTAACCAAAGAAAATATAGAGTTGGCTAAAGTGTTCCATTTTTGTGTTTCAGGTTTTTAGTTGTTCACATGCTACCAGAAAATTTCTATTGCTACCAAGCCTTGTTTGTTTCCCCTTCAAAATTCATCAAAATTTCCTAAATAAATGTTTTGGGTTTCGATCCTCAACCTTAACTCTTAACCTTTATCGCTTTCATGTTTCCTTTCTCTTCCTTCCATTGATCATCAAAGATCCGATGGAGTCCTTTGAAATATATCTAAGTCTTGATATTTTGGGCTTTAGGGATTGGAAATACTCCTTAATCCTTACCATCCTCTTCTTCATGAGGTAAATCTTCTTCTTGATCCTCAACCCTTGATGCCTTAGTCTTTGATCTTCAATAATCAAGTCTCCCTCCTATCTTTTGTCTTATTTTGCAATAAGGCTTGGTTCTTCCTCCCAATCCTTGATTCCCAACCCATTTCCCATTATCAAAACCGCCTAATTATTTTGGGTGTTAGATCTCTATAATTTCATCTATTCCCTTTTCCTCTTCAAGTATAAGATATGGCATAAGCCCGAAGGCCAATTCCTGATGATTGGAGGAATGTTTTCTTGGAATTTTTTGTGACTGCTCCTTGTTTTGGGGACTGATTGTTTAGTGATAGACGTCAATCCTGATGCATGATGGACGACAAGGTTGGGCCATTTTGTGGTTGTGAAAATGTTTCTCTCCCAAGTAGGACATCGGGGCAAAGCTTGATACATCGATAGGTTTCCTAGAATGTGTTTTTCAATGACATATTGCTTTGACCAACTCTCATAAATGCCAACGCTTCTCCCAAATACTTACATTCTATGTAGGGGATTTATGATGATCTTAGGAATCCATTTTGGAGGGATTTATTTTTTTCCTTTGATATATTTTGCAACTACAATGATCATTTTCTATAGTTTTTTCTTACATGAGTATTTCTAGGGAATGTGTTATCATTTTTAAACATGATTGGATGGTAGAAAGAACAAAGGTTTTTTTGTAGGTGAATATTTAGAAGGGTAATCATTAGAATATTGAGCATAAATCAATAATTTTGAAAGAAGTGAATGCTTTAAACTCTCATAGAATATTGTAATCATCATTATTTTTAGTTTTATGTCTCCAATTACATAAGTATTTTAACTTATAAAATATATCAAACTTGAAATGTTTTCTTCAAAACATTTGATGTTACAAATATAATCACTATTAGAGAAATTTGACAAGGTTCTAAGTTTATTATACGAGTTTCAATAAATCTTCTATGTATTTGAATATTATTTTAAGTGGCGCCATTGGATTACTAAGTATATGAATATGAAAGTTCATTATGTGGATGCTTTGAAAAGTAGATCACTTTAGTTTTGAAGTTTTCCCTTTCTCTTTCTTCTTTTCACTTGAATTTTTAGCTCAATAATAAACACTGATCTCTTGCGTGATTCTAGTCATCATTTTAAAACATCAAGTATTAAATATATTATAGTTCAGTTCCAATCTATCTATTCATGATTTAATCATTTACAAGGAGAAAGGAAACTATCTCTAGTGAACCATGGAACTCACTCCATCTTGATTTTTTTTCCAAGATGTCCTATCAGCTATATAATGGGTTGAAGATAGCTAATTTATTTAGTCCAATGACAAATTTTAGGGCTAACCAGATAGGTTGGGTTTAGTTATCATCCATTACCATTTATTTACCTTTTAAGATTTGAATACCTATTCAGGTATACCCCTAGGAACACCCTCTTGAGTCTATGTTAAGATCATAGTGCAAAAGATATAACCCACTCTTGTTGAGTTAGCTTAATATCCTCCACAGTTCTATTGATGAACTATTATACCCACATGATGAAAACCCTAGCCTTGTGAGTATTGTGTGTTCTAGGAAATGAAGTTATTTTGAGACCTAATAGAATGACACCATTTTTGAGGATTGCATAAGGTTGTTAAATTGCTTCATATCATTTGTAGTAGTTAAAATTTGTAAAAATATTTCACAACTTCTATTTTGGGCTCATTAGTGAGAATACTTCAAATAAAATAATATCTCTCCCTTTGGGAGTGGTGAATCTACTGAGAAGGAACCCAATTCTAAATTATTTTTTCTACAATGGATAAGAGGAGACAAGGATATGAACAACTTACACAAATAAACAATGTAGGAAACACAATAAACCAACATGCAAAGTGGAAGGAAAGGGATGGAAATATTCCATCTGACTAGAATGATATAGAGATTGTGGGTAATTTAGGCTAAGGTGGTGCTTTTAGTGATCTACGACACCATTATCAATATACTTCTAACGATTCAATAAATCAACACCTCAAAATAAGGAATATTAATTTTGATGATTTTGACTTGAGAATAAATATAAATGTTATAGGTTGTGTAGACAAGGATGGTCAAATAGGTGGTAGGTAGCCTTCTCCTATGGGTTCATTGAGATCTAGGTTGAATTAGACTTTCCATGATGCTGACCAACATATACCTAGTGAGGACAGTAAAAGTGAGAGAACAACTCTTGACGAAGAACTTGAGTTGATTAACAAAGCTGGAAGAATGAGGTAGGAATTCCAAGAGGAATTTGACTTGTTTAATTAGACTCGTACTCAAGTTGTATAGAATCAACATGATCATAAAATAGCTCACCAAAATGTAGGGGATAATCCTCACAAGCAACCTCAAAGGTTCACATCAGTTAGGTAACCATTGGGAAGTTAAAGGTATATATAATTGAATTTATTGGGGATCCCTAGTTTTCCCTTAATTCCTAGTGATATCTGAGGTCCCCAAATTTTAAGGGAATACTATTGTAATAGGGGAGGAGAACTTAATACACTTCATTAATATCATTGGAAAATATGAGGTTGAAGATGAAGACATGATGATGAAGCTATTTGTTCATTCTTTAAAGGAGAGTGCTAGAGAGTGGTTTAAAAATTTGCATGATAATAATATCTCTTCTTGGGAAGAGTTTCTGTCTATTTTCATAATACAATAAGAAGATAAGATTGATCCTAAATTCATCATCCATGAGCTCAACACTATCAAGAAAAGAATAAATAAGACAATTATTGAGTTCAACAATAGGTTCATCCTCACCATGATAAAGGTACCAACAAATCTTAAACCAAATGATTCCATCTATCTTGTTTTGTATTTTGGTGTATTTGATTGAAAATATGGTTATTTTTTAAGAGATAAAAAACTGAAAAACCTTAGGGAGGCATATGCCATAGCAATGAACATTGAAAGTAATATGAGAAAATTTTGTAAGTGTCTAAAGAGAGCTAATTTGAAATTATTACAACCAAATAAGGCTATTGATAACAAGCCCCTTTCAACATAGGAAAAACTAGATTAGTTGATGGGTTCTATCAAAGGCTTGTCTTACAAGGTGGAACATAATGATAAATGATTTCCACCTTAGGGTACATATACACACTTCAATGAAGGCCAAATATTATACAATAGACTGTATAATACATATTTGTCTAAGAGACCACAACAACAATATAATGGAAGGCCTACTGAAAAGTACAAATTTTAGTCAACATGTTAAATATGTGCTTGACCCATTGACCAAGGAAAATGTTTATTATTAGGATGATAATATGTGGTGTGAGTATGTTTTCCTTCCTCATGATCCTCTTAACAATGTTGTTTCTCTTTCTATGGAGAATAATGATGATTTCCCAAATGATGAAGGTAGCTCAAAATACTATGAGGATAATATTAACCAATTTTATGAAATAGTCTATCACTACACAAAAGATGCTCTGCACCATGATTGTCCTAACTTGGATGATTATATTCTCCAACTTGAGGGGAAACCTAGTTCTCAACCATATCAACTTCAACTCATGATTTTGAGAATATGAGATCTCTTAAGAAATAGAAATATAAGTAGAATTCAAATGAAGAAATTAAGGCTCTTACTGATGTTGCTATTGTGCAAGTCTAAAGTGAAAAGCAACTAAGAAATAGAAATGTCCCTGTATAACCATAAAGGGTTGGCAATTTAGCTACCATTACACAAAATATTGACATGGATAAACAAAAAATATTGTTTATGACAAAAAAAAAAGTGTACCAACAAAGAAGAACACAAATAAGAGGAAGAACTCTGAACTACAACAAAATAAGAAGTACACTTGTAAAGTTCAATTTAGGCCTTTACAAAAAAGTGATGATGTTTTTGTTGAATTGCACAAGACAACTGAGAAGGGGGGTGAATCAGTTGTATCTAATCACATTCACTTTGGATCTTAACCAATTCCACATCTAATTTGATCTATTATTAAGTATAAGCATGAAATATAAATAACAAAAAGAAAATACCAGAGACACAAGATTTACGTGGAAAACCCAATAAGGGAAAAACCACGGTGAGGATTAACTCACAATATAATAGTAACACAAAACCGGATACAAAAGCTCACTACCAAAAGGCTCACTGCCCAAGATAGGACTCACTATCCAGATAGGACTCACTGTCCAGAAGGGAGGCTCACTGCCTATAGATATAGAAACATATAAAGAAGAATGTTACACAAAGAGCATTATCTCAATGCAACAGAAGATCCACCACAACAAATTCCACACATTCACAACCTTGATTAGAGAATTGCAGACACCATCAACTCACTACCTTCAAGAGTCAAACACATTAAATTATTGCTAACTTAATTCACTTTCACACACTCTTTCACACCTTCTTTTCTTGTCACACTTGTTGCTTCCAATTCTCAACATATTGACTTGTATTTATACCATCTTCTATCTTAGAAACTTTCTCCAAGGTCGGCTACACACTCTTTATTTTAAAAATTTTAAATTAGGTCAACAACTCAACATTCCCACGATGGATAAGAATGAGAGGGGATCAAATTAATACTTAACTAGGACCCAAAACAACATATTGGATCAATCACACACTTCCTTAATTGATACATATCCTTCGTATAATGTGTAGACACCAAGTCGGCCAAACCTAATGAAAAGACCAATGAACATTGATGTACGCACATTCGCAACAAGATGATAACACGTGGACCACTTAACATGCTTCACCATACACTAGAACACCTCTTAGATGCCTTTAGATTCATCCACAACAACTGCAACAATATTCATATAGAGAACACTTTCCAATAGTCCAACCGGATTGTACAGACAAAAATAGTAACTTTGGAACTAGTCTTCTGGAGCACCAAGCTACGAACACTTTTTCCAAGACATAGATAAAACCATTATAAGACTTCTTCCAGATCCACAAGATCTGAAACAAACCAGCAGAGGACTCCAAAGCATAAACATTTCTCCCAGTCCATTGACAAACAACTCTGCCAGACCAGTTCACAAACCGGTGAACATAACTTTCGTTCTCCATCAAATCAGAAGCTATAATCTAGGATATATAACCCAAGGATGCCCATAAACAATACTATATATCTACACAAGCATAGGATAAACACAAAAGAAATGTAGAGCACATTACCAAAGCACATTCAAAACACACACAATTTTGTCTTCACTATTTATTATTTTTCTCAAAAGCACTTGGTAACTCATGATATCAACACACTTGCAACATCATAAAGATAGATCCATGTAATCAAAACATGTCGATAGTATTTGAACCATAAATGTACCACCTACAATCACTTGATTCCTTTCTCTATAACACCTTGAACCGTGTTGACATCAATGACAACACCATACTTATTCATACTTGCAACAATCTCCCCCTTTGTCATTGATGGCGACACAGGATGTGAAAAATCATCAAAGACAACATACACACTCTTCTCCTTTTTTTTAGATTAGACAACCTACACAAAATTCCTGTACTCTCTTCTCTTGCAATATTCTCTCTCCCCCTTTCAACTTTTTCAGATATAGATAGGCTTTTTCACATGATTCTCTCTCCCCATTTGACATCAATGACAAAGAAAAGTTTTTACATGATTCTTCAGCCATATAAAATTCTGATCACTCCCCCTTAGGAGTGCACCCATGACAAAACATACATCATACAACAATAATGATACTCTCTACTCCCCTTGAGCAGTAGACCCCAATCATCAATCCAGACAGATGATGAATCTATAGATCCACTGGATAGATGCACCTCTATGTGCACCTAGTTCAAAGGAGGGGCAGTAACCCCCAACTTCTCACTGAGATACTCAAAAATATCCTTAGGAAGAGCCTTAGTAAATATACCTACAATCTGATTCTTTGTAGACACATATTCAAGCCTGGCTTCATTCTCTAATACCTTCTCCCTTAAGAAGTGACATCTGATAGATATATGTTTTGTCCTTGAATGCATTACCAGATTCTTTGAAATATTTATTGCACTTGTATTATCACAAAAGATAGGGATAGGCTCATCACACATCACTCCTATATCCTTCAATGTTTTCTTCATCCAAAGTACCTATGTACAACAAGATGTTGTTGTAATATACTCAACCTCTATAGCGGATAAAGAAACTAAATTCTATTTCTTTCTTAGCCATGAGTCCAACCTTCATTCAAGAAAGAATGCACCACCAATTTTACTCTTCCGGTAATCTACACAACCAACCCAATATGCATCAATGTAGCCATTTAAAGTAAAATTAATATCCTTAGGATACTAGAATCCATAATCCAGAGTCCCTGTTAAATATTGGAATATCCTCTTCACAACTGTAACATGTGTTTCTTTAGGTTCTTCTTGAAATCTAGAAACCAAACATATTGCATGCATGATATCTGGTCTTGTAGCATTAAGATATAACAGTCCACCAATCATAGATCTGTACATGCTCTGATCAAATTTAGAAGAATCGTCATCCTTACTCAGTTTGCATCTAGTCACCATAGGGGTACAAACCGGTTTGGAGAATCCATTCCAAACTTCTTCAACAATTCTTTAACATACTTTGATTGTGAAATGAATATTCCCTTATCAGTTTGATTCAATTGAAGTCCAAGAAAGAAGTTCAACTCACCAATCATAGACATCTCAAACTCATTTTGCATCTCCTCTACAAATCTCTTGCACATGCCCTCATTTCCTTTGAAGCTAATATCATCAACATACAAAACCACTATCAACATTCTATTTCCTTTAAATTTTAAACAGAGATTTTTGTCTGCAGAGCATTTGATGAACCTTTTCTTGTCAAGTATTTGTCCAACCTTGCATACCATGCTCTAGGAGCCTGTTTAAGTCCATATAGTGCCCTTTTCAACTTAGAGACCATATCCAATTTATCTAATAAATGAAATCCCTTTGATTGTTCCATGTACA
Source organism: Sequoiadendron giganteum (assembly GCA_007115665.2). Classification (NCBI taxonomy): domain Eukaryota; kingdom Viridiplantae; phylum Streptophyta; class Pinopsida; order Cupressales; family Cupressaceae; genus Sequoiadendron; species Sequoiadendron giganteum. The sequence goes on along the minus strand of CM021102.1, from coordinate 135,324,968 downwards.
CCTCTTCTTCCAATTCTCCATTTAGGAATGCAAACTTAACATCCATATGGTATACCTTGAAATCTTTGTGAGTAGAAAATGCCAAGAACATCTGAATGGCCTTCATTCTTTCCACTGGAGTAAATGTCTCCTCAAAGTCTATTCCTTCAACCTGTGAATAACCTTTGCACACAAGCCTTTCTTTTTTTCTTAATACTTCACCATCTTCATTCAACTTATTCATGAATACCCATTTTGTACCAATTACATTCTTGTTTACAGGTCTAGGAACCAATTCCCATGTTTGGTTTTTCTCTATTTGCTGCAATTCTTCTTTCATGGTTCTAACCCAATTCTCATCTTTTCATGCTTCACACACTATTTTAGGTTCTATCTTGGATAGAAGACACAAATTTACTTCAGCTACTACCACTTTGCTTCTTGTTGTTACACCTTTGCCTTTGTCTCCAATTATCTGTTCTTTCAGATGATTTTTCTATATATATTTTGGAGTCTTGGTATTAGGTTCTGGAGTCTCTTCTTCTTCTTCTTCAATATCTTCTTATTATTCCTTATTATCTTCTTGTACATGTCCAAAGATAGGTTCCTCTAGTTCAACTTCACTTATTTCAACTGGTTTGTACATATATTCATCAAATTTTACATTTACACTTTCAACTATCTTTCTCAATCTTTTATTGTAGCATCTATATTCTTTGCTATTAGTTGAATATCCAAGGAAAATACCTTCATCAAATCTTGCATCAAACTTTCCAAGGTTCTCATCATATATTTTAATATAACATCTGATTCCAAACACCTTAAAGTACTTAACAGTAGGAATCTTGCCAATCCATAGATCATAGGGAGTCTTTGTGTTGTTACCTCTGATCTGAACTCTTGTAAGAATATAAACAATAGTGTGGATTTCTTCTCTCTAGTATACATTAGGTACATTTTCCTCTTTCATCATAGTCCTTGCAGCCTCTTGAACAGTCTGGTTCTTCCTTTCTACAACTCCATTCTACTAAGGAGTTCTAGGAGCAATTTTTTTTCTCTTTATACCATGCTCTTCACAAAATGTATTAAACTTGTTGGAAGTGAATTCTCCACCTCTTTTAGACCTTAAAAATTTGATTCTCAGGTTCACTTCATTCTCTACCCTTACCTTGAACACTTTGAATCTATCTAGAGCTTGATCTTTCTCCCTAAGAAAAGTAACCCATGTCATTATAGAATAATCATCAATAAAAGCATAAAATACCTGTCACCATTAAGAATTATTATTCTTGTGGGACCACATAGGTCTGTATGAATCAATTCCAACATTCTAGTAGTTGATTGTTCTTTTCCTTTAAAACTGCATCTTGTTTGTTTTCCCAATTGACAACTTCTGCAAACAGTATTGGTAGGCTTTGTGATTTTAGGAAAATCCCTGACAACTTCTCTTGAACTAATCCTATTCAGATTGTCAAATTTTACATGTCCCATAGCCAAATTTCATTAACTTGAGACACAAAACACTGACCATCAACACTCTTAAGCTAATAAATTTTTCTATGAGTTCTTCCTACAACTACCATAGTTTTGGACCCTTTTATGATCTCATAGGTGTTATCCTAGAACACAAGTTTAAATAATTTTCTACACATTTGTCTAACACTCAAAAGATTATGGCTTAAGCCCTTAACATAATAGACATCATCAGTACTGTGATATCCATCAAAACTAATTTTTCCTTTTCCAACAATCTTTGCACCAGAATAATCTCCAAAGATGACTAATCCTCCATCATACTTTTCAAGTTTAGTGAACTTACTTTTGTCTCTGGTCATATGATTTGAAAAACCACCGTCAATTACCCAATAATCTTTGTCTTGTCTAGCATGAAAGGTAGTAACCAGAGTACCTTCCATCTCATTCTTCTTATTTTCTGGACCATATTCCCTTGCACATCTTCCATGGTTAGTGGACAAAGATTTATTCTCCAGGTCTAGAAACAAGCACATCTTTATCATCCTCAAAATTAGATTCATCATCAAAAATTCTAGCATCTTCTCTAACATAATATAATATCTTGAACTTTTTGTCCTTTTTGTCTTTATTATCTCTGTTCTTTTTGTGTATGGCTCTATTTGGACATATTGAATCATAGTGACCAATATTTTCACAACTGAAACATTTAAAAGGTAACATACCTTTGTAATTTTTGGTACCTTTCTTCAATTTTCTTGTAAAGTTTTCTTCCAACTCCTCTAAACTTTCACTATCCAGATCATCTTCTGTCTTAGTGGCTTTGAAGGATATTTCTAGTTTCTCCTTTTCTTTTCCAAACTATCTCATCTCAAATGCAGTCAAGGTGCCAAATAGTCATTCTTTAGTGAATTTATTTGGATCATACACTTCCTCAATAGATGAAACCTTGTCATTGTAACTCTTCGGTAGGGTCATCAAAGTATTCTCTATTACATATTCATCTGTCAAGGTACCACCTTGATTTTTTACTTCATTTTCTAGAATATCAACCCTATGAAAGTAGCTTGCAATGTCTTCACCTTCTTTCATTTTAAAATTCTCATATATGTGCTTTGTTGTTAGCTTCTTTGATAATTTGACTCTATCATTTCCTTCATAGATATCTTTCAACTTTTCCCACACTTCATAAGCAGTACTTAATGAAATAATTTTTTTCCACTCAATCTTAGATAAAGCACTATATATTGCATACCTTGCTTTTTCATTTTCCTCATAGGCAAAAATTGCATCTACAAAAGAAGGACCACTTGTCGACTCAACATATTTTGTCTCAACAACTTTCCAAGTCTTGAAGCCAAGGGAGATCAGGTAACCTCTCATCTGCACTTTCTAGTCACTCTAGTCAGATCCATCAAACATAGGGATTAAAAATTTGTGTGCCATCATATCTACCTCAAGTGGTTAATCTCTTCTTTGAGGAACCAAGGCTCTGATACCAATTGTTGAATTGCACAAGACAAATGAGAGGGGGGGGGGGGTGAATCAGTTGTATCTAATCACATTCACTTCGGATCTTAACCAATTCCATATCTAATTTAATATGTTATTAAGTATAATCAAGAAATGTAGATAACATAAAACAAATACCAGAGACACTAGATTTACGTGGAGAACCCAATAAGGGAAAAAACATGGTGAGGATTAACTCACAATATAATACTAATGCAAAAATAGATAGACAGGCTCACTACCCAAGATATGACTCACTGTCTAGATAGGACCCACTGTCTAGAAGGGAGGCTCACTACCTATAGATACAAAAACCTATAAAGAAGAATGTTACACAAATAACATTATCTCAATGAAATAGAAGATCCACCACAACAACTTCCACACATTTGGAACCTTGATAAGAGAATTATAGACACCATCAACTCACTGCCTTCAGGATTCAAACACATTAAAGTATTGTTGCCTTAATTCATTTTCACACACTCTTTCACACCTTCTTTTCTTCTCACACTCATCGCTTCCAATTCACAACATCTTGACTTTTATTTATACCATCTTCGATCTTAGAAATCTTTCCAAGGTCAGCTACACATTCTTTATTTTAAAAATTCAAATTAGGTCGATGAATCAACATTCTTGCAGTGGGTAAGAATAAGATTGGATCAAATTAATACTTAACCATGACACAAAACAACATCTTGGATCAATCACACACTTCCTTAATTGATACTTATCCTTCATATAACGTGTAGACATCGGGTCGGCCAAACCTAATGATAACACCAATTAAAATTGAAGTACGCGCATTCACAACAAGATGATAAAATGTGGACCACTTAACATGCTTCACCATACACTGGAACACCTCTTAGATTCCTTCAGATTCATCTGTAGCAACTACAACAATATTCATATAGAGAACACTTTCCAGTTTAGTCCAACCGGATTGTACAAAGACACATAGTAACTCTAGAACTAGTCTTCTAGAGCATCAAGCTACAAATAATTTTTCCAGAACACAGATAACACCATTACAAGCCTTCTTCCAGATCCACAAGATCTGAAAAAAACCAGCAGAGGACTGCAAAGTAGAAAAAATTCTCCCAATCCATAGACAAACAACTTTTCCAGACTAGTTGACAAACCGGTGAACATAACTTTCATTCTCCATCAAACCAGAAGCTATAATCTAGGATATATCACCCAAGGATGCCTATAAACAACAATATATATCCTCACAAGCATAGGATCAACATAGAAGAAATGCAAAGTACATTACCGGAGCACATTTAGAACACACACATAATTTTGTCTTCACTGTTTATTAATTTTCTCAAAAGCACTTGGTAACTCATCATATCAACACATCTGCAACATCACAAAGATAGCTCCATGTACTCAAAACATCTCTACATTATCTCAACCATACATGTACCACATGAAATAACTTGATTCCTTTCTCTACAACACCCTGAACTATGTTGACATCAATGACAACATTAATGATAACACCACCATACTTATTCATTGTTGCAAAAATTTTATATGGAGATAAGGTTGAAAATATTAGGGAGTCTAAGAAAGAAACTATAAAAACTTTATATTTCATAAAAAGTAATGCTCCAAGTGGGAAGGATACAAATGACAATCATGTTGTTCCTTCTTCTAGTATGGTGATGTCTCATATACCAAATGCAAATGAAATAATGATAGAACTAGACATACCTCTTCTACAATACACCCCAATTAATGTGGGGTTGTTTTTGAGTTAGATGAAGATTACAATACCATTGACTAAAGTTATTTGAATTCTTGAACACATGAGTAGAGATTTGTGTTTGATTTAAAAAATTGCATAGGATCCAACAATAAGTTTTCTAATTTTTGAAGAGAAGAAGATGGAAGATACTATTGAGGTGTATCTTGGTGCATCATTTGTGAACTAGTTGGATATAAATCCTTTTTATACCACACTTATTATTAATGGGTGGCTTCTCCAAAATTGCATGCTTGAATCAGGTGCATCAAGTAATGTCATGCCACTCAATGTGATGAATGACTTCATCTTGCAAGTGAAAAATGGAGTGTTTTCTATGGACTCTAGAGAAGTGAATTTTATTGGACTTCTAAGTAATGTAGAGGCTTGGTGGGTTGATTATTGGAACCAAATTTTCAAAATGGATGCTATTGTTGTCATCTATCCTTCAAAATGGGGAATGTTGTTGTCATGTAAGTGGGTAGCTTCTATTGGTGGAAGCATCTAGATGGATCTGTCATATGCCACCATCCCTTTTCATGGTTTAGATGTGAGGCTAGACAAAGAACCAAGACTTGAAGAAAATATTGAGGATATATAGGTCCCCTAAGCAAATAAACTTGTTTGAGATTAGTATTAATCACATTTGGATAATGTGATCAGGTTACTACTCCAATTCAAATTAGTGAAGATAAAGAATTTAAGAATGGTCTTTGGGCTATGTCCATTGATGAAGATTTCTCACATGAAGATAATAGAACAAGCATAATTCTTGTATCTTCGCTTGGTGATAAATGTAAATTTTCTTTCAAATTGAGCTTCCAGTGCACAAATAACATTGTTCAGAATGAAGCCCTATTTCTAGGGTTGAATATTTCTCATAAGAATGAGTTAAGATGTTAGAAAGTATGAGGAGATTCTAAATTTTTTGTTCAGTAGGTAAATGGTTTATATGCAATTAGGGAGAACAAGCTCAGATTGTATAAGAATATTTTTTGGGACAACATCAAATTATTTGATGTCATTGACATTGAATGGATAGACAGAGGTGAAAATATGGAGGTTCATGCTCTTACTATTGTAGTATCTTGATATGATTTAAATATGGAGCATCCTTTACTACAAAAGAGTGTTGAGGTGTTGGTATGACCTACCATACCTGGCAATATTTACAACTGGAACATATTTGATGATAGTCATCATATCTTCAATTTCATGAATAGCATGGATGAGTTTGACAGTCAACTCATTGATTGGGAACCAATGATAAAGATTTAAAATGGAAAATAAACCCTATTTGGAAATGAGATAATATAACTTAAAAAAACACTATCCCCAAAGGGTTGGTCACATTGGAAAAAATGTTTGAAAATGGAGATCATTACAAGAACAAAGTCAATTTAGTTCATGAGGATGATATTGAGGGGATAAATTTAGTGACAAATGAAATTCCTAAGATGGTGTACATTAGAAAGAGGATAAAACCCCATGAGAAGAAAATACTTGTATCTCTAATGTATAAATCTAGAAATTTCTTTCCATGGTCATATGATGAGTTGAAGGAATATAGGGAGGAATTATTTCATCATACTATCCCTCTCTATCTTGATGCAAAACTATTTAGGCAAAAGTAACGACCCGTCAATCCTACGTTGGCTTCTTATATGCCGAAGGAGTTGATGAAAATAAAATAGGATAGAATTATTAAAGTGATTAGGAATTATGAATGGGTATCTAATATTATTCTAGTGAGAAATAAGAACAAGGATATGAGTTTGTGTGTGGAATTCAGAAATCTCAACCTTAAATCCCTTAAAGACAAATACCCTCTTCCTAGCATGGATCACTTGCTACAACAAGTAACATAATCAAAATTTATGTCCATTATGGATGGGTTTTCAGGTTACAACCAAGTCATTGTAAATGAATCAAAGCAACACAAGATGATATTCACTATTCCATGGGGAACTTATGTGTATGTAAGGACTCCATTTGGTTTTAAGAATGCATGTTCAAAATTTCATAAAGAAATGGACGTATATTTCACTAGTCTTATTGATTGGATCATGGTAGTGTACCTAGATGAACTAATTGAATTTTCAAAGGAGAGAGGTGAGTATTGAAAATACCTCAAATTTATTTTTCAAAGGTTTTTAGAGTTTGGGATTTCTTTAAACTATAAGAAATATAAATTTGGTGTTGACGAAGGAATTTTTTTGGGACACATTGTGTCAAAGAATGGTGTTAGAATTGATCTCAAAAGGATTAAGATAGTCGACCTTATCCCTCAACCCAAATTTATGAAATGAATTTAGTCATTCTTTGGAGAAATAAACATCGTTAGGAGATTTGTTCCTAGATTTTATGATTACACCAAAGCTATATCGAAGATGCTCAAGAAGGGAAAATTAATTGAATGGAGTTTAGAACTAGTTGAAGCATTCAAGGACATTAAGAAAACAATTTATAAGGCACATGTGTTGGTAACACTAGATTATTTAAAACACTTTAATTGTTTTATATAACCTCATTTTACACCATTGTTGTAGTGTTACTACAAAAGAGAATGGATGGATATGAGAAGATTGCGTAATTTTTTAGTAAATATTGATAAGCAGCTGAACTAAAATATTCAACAATGGAAAAACATGTGCTAATGCTTTATTCTAATTTGTTAAAAAATTTAAGTCATATCTTGTGGGTATGAGGAGAATTTCATATGTGCTACACCCAACTATAAAGGATATCTTCATGCAATAAGAATGATCAAGTAAAAGGTCCAGGTGGATAAATAAAATTCAAGAATATGATAAGGATATTTAGACCACTAAGCTTGTTAGATGCCAAGGTTTGGCCAAGTTTATGGTTAATTCTAACTTGGAAGTAGTAGAAGTAAATGAATTTAATGATGATGATGTTGTTGATACTTGTGCTATGAACAATGATACTTGGGATAGGGATATTATCTTTTATTTGATAACCTTGAATTGTCCACCCTCTATGAATTCTATGTAGAGAATAACTATTAGGTTATAGTCACAAAGATATGTGATAATCTAAGGTGAATTGATGTGGATAAACCATGAAGCAACACATCTTGAATGCTCAAACATCAAACAGGCTCATGAATTTATGAAGGAATGTCACCAGGGTGTATGTGATGATCACTATAAAGCTAATACCACTACACATAGAATATTAATAGTTGAGTTTTGGTAGCCAAGTTTGATTAAGGACATTACATAGTTGATAAGGAAGTGTGATTCTTGCCAAAGGTTTTTTGATAAGCTGATTTTTTTTGGTGCACGTCCTTTTTCTCCATCTACTATTGAGGCTCCTTTCCAAAAATGGGGTGTTGATTTCATTGGGAAAATATAAGAGAAATCAAACAATGGATTTGAGTGGATTTTAGTAGCCATAGATTATTTTACCAAGTGGGTTGAGGCAATACCCACTCATAATGCCACTTCTAAGGTGGTGATATAGTTTTTGACCAGAACCATTATTGCCAGGTTTGGAGTCATAAACATAATTATTATTGATAATTATGGTTTCACATCAAAGGGTATGCAAGACATTCCTATTAAGTTTGGTTTTGACTTGGTGTATTCTTCCTTGTATCATCCTCAGAGTAATGGGAAAGCTAAGTCCAACAACAAGAGCTTGATGAAGATCATAAAAATAAATTTAGATTAGAATAACATGAGATGGGACAATAAGCTCAAGTTTTCTATTTTTTATGATCATGTTACTATCAAACATGCTATTGTATGTCACTCTTTTGAGTTAGTTTATAGAGCTGAGGTGAATATGCCTATCACTTTAAGGTTGCATGTATATCAATCACTATAAGACGTACATGAGGATTAGTGTGATGTAATGTCGCAAAAAATTATGGCATTGAATGAGTTAGATAAAACAAGAGGATCAACCCATGACAAGATAATTCAACATAAGAAAATCATGAAACATTTTCATTATAAAAAAGAATCACCAAGAGAATTTTAGGTTGGTGATTTAGTTCTTCTTTAGAACTCCAAGTCTAAAGATAAGGGAAAGCACAAAAAAAATGATCCTTTGTGGCTTGGGCTTTATGGAGTAGTTGAGAGATACGATTTGAATGCGTATTGTCTCATGGATCTTGAAGACAACTTGTGCATTGATAACATATGAAGCATTACTTTCATAGGTGATGAAACTCAAGAGTTTTGAATGATAAGTCAAATATTGAATATCTCATTTTGTTTTCTTCTATGACTAGTCTTTCTTACTTGTGGACCAGGACGGTGTTTTATAATTTTAAAGATTTTGGTGGTCTGCCCAAATATTCTATGTTCGTTTTGTGCCTATGAGAGTCACATGTCCCCAACTAGAGCCACCGGTGGGATTTAAATCAACTTTCCTTTTTTCTTGAATCCCATCCTATATTTATGCCTTAATCCTTTAGCCATATGATAATTGATCAATGCTATCTTACATGTGTTACCTTGCATGAAATGTGCCTTGTACCTAACCAAAGACAATCCAAAGTTGTTTAAAGTGTCCCCTTTTCGAGTTTCAAGTTCTGGGTTTTCAATTGTCTATATGCTACCATAAAATTTATCTTGCTACCAAGCTCTTCTTCTTTCCCCTTCAAAATTAATCAAAATTTCCTAAGTATAAATGTTTCAAGTTTCAGTACTTAGCCTTAAATTTTAACCTTTATTTATTTCATGTTTCATTTACCCTTCCTTCCACTGAAGCTTTGATGATATATGTCTTGAAATTTCAAACTTCAAAAATTGGCCATCCTCCTTCATCCTTGCAATCCTCTTCATCATGAGGTAAGTGTTTTTCTCCATCCTCAACCCTCGATGTATTAGTCTTAGTCTTTGACAATTAGATCTCCCTCCTACCTACTATCTTCTTTTGTGATAAGGATTGGTTCTTCCTCCTATCCCTAATACCCGATCCATTTCCCATTGTCAAAACCACCTAAGCCTTTCAAGTGTCAGGTCTTTGATATTTTATCTATTCCTTTTTCCTCTTCAAGTATAATATATGGTGTAGGTCTGAAGGTCAATTCTCGATGATTGGCAGAATTTATTCTTGGTGGAGTTTTGTGACTCCTCCTTGTTATGGGGCCAAATTGTTTAGTGATAGATGTCAAGCCCAATGTTTGATGATTGAAAAGGTTGGGACATTTCATGGTTGTGGTAATTTTAATGCTACACTCCTAGGAAAAACTATAGAGAAAAGCATGATACGTTGACATGTTTTCAAGAATACATTTTTCAACAATGTATTGCTCCCATCAACTCACATTAATGATGATGCTTCACCCAACTACCTATATTTAATGTAGGGTATTTTTGATGATCTTAGGCATCCATTAAGGAGGGATTTTATTTAGCCTTTTCTATTTTTTAGCTACAATGATAAATTTCTAGGGTTTTCTCTTTCATGAGTATTTCTAGGGAAACAGTTATCATTTTTCAACATGATTGGATAATATAAAGAAAATAGATTTGTTTTAGGTGAATATTCAAAAGGCTACTCATCTGAATATTGAGCATAGATCAATTGTTTCAAAAGTAGAGAATGTTTCAAATTGTCATAAAATATTAATCATCATTATTTTCAGTTTTATGTCTCAAGCTACATGTATTTTAACTTAGAAAATATATCAAACCTGACATGTTTCCTTCAACATGTTTTTTGTTGTGAATTTAATCACTATTAGAGGAATTTTATAGGATTCTAAGTTTATTGTATGATTTACATTAATTCTTCTATGTGTTTGAGTAATGTTGTAGGATTACTAAGTAGATTAAAATCTAAAAGTTAATGTATGTGGATGCTTTGAAAACTAGATCACTTTAGTTTTGAAGTTGTTCCTTGCTCTTTCTTTTTGTCACTTGACTATGTAGCCTAGGAATAGACACCAATCTCTCATGTGATTCCAATCATCATTTTAAAATATCAAATATGAATTTTATTACATTTTATTTCCAATTTATGTGTTCATGATTTCACCATTTATAGAAAAAAGGAAAATATCTCTAGTGAATTGTGGAACTCAGTCCATCTTGCAAAATTATCCAAGATATCCTATCAACTATATAAGGGGTTGAAGATAGCTAATCTATTTAGTCCAGTTGTCATCATCCATTATAATTTTTTACCTTTTAAGATTTGAATAGCTATTCAAGTATACCCCTAGGAACACCCTCCCAAGTCTAAGTTGAGATCAAAATGTGGAAGATATAACCCACTCTTGTTGATTTAGCTTAAGATCCTCCACGGTTCCATTGATGAACTATTGTACCCACATGATGATAACCCTACCCTTTGAGTATTGTATGTTCTAGGAAGTGGAATAGTTATTTTGAGACCTAACATGACCTTTGCATATCAGGTTCTTTATACCTTTTGTGCACTAGGATATCATGCTCTAAGTCTTATTATATCACACATTTAAACAATGTTTCCATATCTTTGTTATGAATAAGGATAATCCTATTTGTTTGCAAAGTCAAATTCCATCCAATATATACAACACCACCTTGGTTCTTCATACCTTGGTGCATAGTGTCTATTTGCTATATCAAAATAAGGATTTCTCTTTACATTTTTTATCACAACAAAAAGAATAATTAAAATCACTTTTCCATCTCATATTCACTACCCATCTCATACCCTAATTATAGCTTTCACTATTCAATATTTGATCAAGAAATTCAATCTTCATTGTCCTACATTTTATCTCATTTATTCCTTCATACTAATTCATGTGCATCCCAAAAATCCTAATTTACACCCCTAGCCTTAATTTTCTCCATTTTCTTCATTTCGTATGCCCTTATTCCTTGATTTTCTTTCATCAAACTCCATTTTTTCACAAAACCTACCTTCTTCACCTATCGTGAGCTTGATTTGATCTTTTTTCTTGCCAATCTCTTGAAGGGGAAAAAAAATTCCATCGCTTAGCTCATTGGGGCATGGTAGGGCACATCATCACCTAGATTTTCTTATACCAATAACATGTCTTTGAAGCAATGTAATGAGCACATTATAGGGGAAAAATGTATACACCTAAAAATGACTAACACATTTCATCTAAACCGTCATCATCTTCCCTTCATCACTATTAATTATATAATTTTAATGATTTAATTAAGCTAGCACATTTTCTTCTTTAATTGAATAATTTTCAATTATTTATTTATTTCATCATTTTCCCTCATCAACATTAATTAAATAATTTTTAATTATTTAATTAAATTTTTATTTTCTCTCATCCACACTAATTAAATAATTTTGAATTATTTAATTAATTAATCATTTTTCTCCAACCACTTTAATAAAATATTATTTAATTATTTCTAATTATCTTCCATCTATGTTAATTAAATAATTTTCAGTTATTTAATTAAAGCCTTAATTTCCTCCATCCATATTGATTAAATAATTTTTAATTATTTAATTCAATCATGCATTCTTCTCATCCACCATATTTTATTATTTAATTAGCTAATATTTTCTTTAAAATTAAATAATATATTTAATTTGAATTTTTTATCTGTAATTTTTTCAAAAAATAAATAAAATCAATATTATATTTATTTTATAATTATATCTTCATGTCATGCACATGAATTAATAAATTTATTTAATTTTATTTATTCTTCCATCTCTAAATTTAGTGACTTGACTAAAAGCAACCTTATTTCAATCTCACTCACTCTCCATTCACCCATGCAACCACTTAACTCAACACTTAGCCCTTCATCTTGACACATGTCACTTGCACATTCATCATGATCTCTCAACCAATCTAATATGTTGATCTCTCCAATCATCCTCTATCGTTGATCAAATATCAATGAAAGCTATAAGATATCAATCATTTACTCATTCAATCTCCCTACAAATTTTGACATCCATTTTGCCATCAAGGTTATGCTAAAGTCAAAGAGTAGTCCACATATACTTATCATAACATTATCACACATAATGGAGTAAGGGTAGGCACATTTTTATGGAGGTAAGATTTGTTGATGGTGTTTTATGCACAACAACAACTCACACAAAATGTACTATCCTATCTCTCTTGCAAGGTAAATCTCTATCAACAAGCCTCAAGAGATAACCCCAAGGTCTCTAACATCAGGTCTTGACAATGCAATAAAACAACTCAGTGATAAATGTGAAAATGTTGGTAATCACAAGGAGCCTTACAAATGGACAATACTGGAAGTATACTTTCATCAGATGTAGCAATATGGTGATGCTTTCAATCCTAAAACTAACCCAGATTCAAAGAAAGATAAAAAGAGATAAGGGTTCAGAGAGATATTTTCTATTCTAACTCCTAAGATCAATCACAATAATGATGAATGTTGCAAATGGATAGATCCCCAATAAAACCAATCTCTGCTTGATCAAGGACAAGCCTGCAACTACAAATGAACAGTGAAATCTTCTAAGGAAATTGAAAGATTTTCAAACTATGAATATTCATCTACATACCCAATAACTGGCACAATGTAAACAAGCATTCATAGTTGAACTTAGCACAAAATAGGGCCCAGACTAACTTTACACAACAACTTACAATCAACAAATTGCTAAAAGTATGGACCAAAGATCGATCAAACATCATTCAAATCTCACCATCATTGCAAAAGAACTGAAAACTAATAGCTAACACTGAGAATCAAGAACAAGAAACCATAAAACTTTTGAAACATAACACAATGTTTGCTAAATCAACAACCCATTTGCATTATCTTCTCTAAAATTTACATAACAATTTCTATTCTATCTCCTCCTATAGCTACTAAATTATAGAATCTAACTCCTAACTTAGCCAATTCTGGTTGTCTAACCACCTTAACTAAGAATTCTAACACAATCTCTAACCCCCTACAAATGAGAAGTCACTAGACTTTTATAGATATTACAGTTTTGAATCAAGGGCCATGATTAAATCAATCCAATTGAATAGATCACTCTAGAAGCATCAAGAGGTTACATTAGGGTTTTACAAATGTGGTACATCATCATCCAATTACATTCAAGCAGTTACATTATGGAGCAATGTGAAAACAATATTCTTCCATCTTGACATGAATGAGAATGTTGATTGGAGAAATAAAGCAACATCACATGTCACTCCATGTTTGAAATATATCTTCCAGCTATAGACAAGCTATGGCATAGATTCATAGGTAGGTGCATATTAAATATTTAATATTCAGTTAATATTTTCCATATTTTCCTCTTGGCACGAATCCATATGCAAGTGGACTTGAAGGCAACCTGGACACCCCACCTCTAGGCACACTTTCTTATGTAAGTCTTCTTAGGTAGTTTGAATTTCTCCTCTTTTAGCATGTTTCCATATATAGGTCTCCCCTTTTAATTTATTTAATCCTATTAAGAAAACTTTCCATTTTCAAAAATTTTCCACTTTTGGAAATTTATTTTTTCGGGAACATTTTCAAGTTTCAAGAATTTTTTTGAATTTTTGGAAATTTTCCATTTTGGAAACTTTCAATATTTTTGAGGGGTTTCAACATCATAAAGCTCATGCATTGCTGGCAGTTTGTTGGGTACACTAGATCAAACATTCTATGTTGAAAGTCATCATAATCTACATGTCCCATGTTAGTATATACAATCTTAGTGTAGGCAAAAGAAATCTTCGACTCTGGCCACATGCCCTTGAAATCATACTTCATATTTTATAATCTTCTTTTAACCTCCTCTTGCACCAAAGTAGCCTTTATCTTGGCTGTCTCGTCGGGACTCAGCTTTGCCTGCATCTGTTAGAGAAAAGCCATAGTTACCCAAATGCAAACAATACCACAACCTACCATTCATTCAATGAGATTTTTCAATACAAGCTAAATGACATGATTTAATGCAAATTATAACATCAATATGAGCCCTAAATGATAATGCAAGAAAAACAATTCACTTCATCAGATTATTCAAAGATATACAAGTGAATCACATTCAATTTGATGAATATCCAACAAGAAATGCTATACAAACACATGTGATCAACATACTCAAGCTCATTTGTGATTAACATTTGAAATATAAGTTGAAGGAGAGAGGTCAAAAAATTTGAGGGAGCTTGGATTCCCCGGTCAGACTAAAGCTCGGGTATTTCAAGGGGTCTCGGATTACCCGGGTGAACTAAAGTTTAGGTAATCCAAGCTATCTCGGAACTACTGAACAGAGGATGAGTTCAAAGTTTGCTAAGTGTTCACCCGTTTCGAGCTTGGGATTTTTTATGCATAGTAGATTTGAAGAATTTGAGGGGGCTCAGATTCTCTGAGCGAATTAGAGCTCAAAATATCCATGCTAGCTCAAAATTTTTGAGTTTTAGTTTGGGTGTCGAAAACACGTTAAGTGTCAGGACTACTTTGATTTAAGTTGATGAATAATAAAAATTTACCTTCCTAAGATTGAATCATTGTTACTTCATGATGAAATTCAAGTCACACAATTTGTTCCAGAATTCACAATCACAAAACTAGGATTTCGAATTAACTTTCTACAATAGAGCAATGCCTTCAAATCAATCACAAAGCAAAAGCAGGGAATCAAGGATTTCGATGAATGAAATAACACAGTCAATTCAAATATAAGCCCACTTTGAATTCATTGGTATGCACCCTTATAGAATGAAAACCTTTAGTGGAAAAGCAAGAAATCAAAATCAAAACCCCAAAATTCGATGGTCGACTCATACCACAAGAATCCGCAAAAAGCATGAAATGAATCGAAAACCGAATGAGGAATACCAAATTACATACCCTGAAATGGTGCACAATGGAGAATGATGCAATGGAAATACTAGAACCCTTGAATTATCACATAGAGAAAACAAACCTTAACCTTGGAGCTCAAATTGAATGCTAAGTGAAGGCGACCTCTCTCAATTTTAAATATGCACAAAGCAAAATGACAGAAATGACCTTTCAAACCTTTCTTACATACCCACTTTGGTGTTTTAAACTCATTAAGGTGAGCAATAAATGACATGAGTAGGTTCTATGAATTTTGGAAATGCGAAGGGAGCTTGGACCTAAGGAATCTAAGGTAGCTTGGATTACCCAGTCGGATTAAGGTTCGAGTAATCCGAGGTACCTCAGATTTCTTGGACCTGCTCCAAACTTAGCCAATTTTTCTTCCAGATCAGTATTCCAAGCAAGGGTCAACCTCAAGGAGTTAGGAAATCATCATGACATTGCAAAAACACATCTCAAATGTAGATTAAACATTGAGCACATGGGGCGAAACAAGACCAAGACTGAGAGACTTATCCTTTAAGGGGAGAAAGTCAGAACCCTACAACGAATAAAAAAAGAGAAAAGCAAGAAAAGAGGGTCCCTGCTTTTAGCAGGGCATGTGTGCAAAAACTACACAACAAATGGTGACTCTTGTTGGGAAAATTCTCTAGAGCATTTCGATGACAAACTAGAATCAAGAGCCTAGAATCTCTAGTTTCGATCCCCACATCAGGTCACCCAATAAACCAAAGTCTCAAAGTCAATGAACAATCTAGCCCTTCCTATGCTAGAAATCCAAGTGTGTGAAAATATATTAATTTCCCTCCCTCAGTCACTACAAGGAAACCAAGGTCAGTCGAGTTAAGATACATAAAGATTCTAACTTCAAAAGCAACCTAGATAGAGCCTCGTTTCCAGTCAAGCATCCATAGCCTCGATGAGGTTATCACTGTGATCTCCCAAACATAGCTCTACTACTAGTCAGGCCTCCATTGCCCTGGTAGAGATATTCAAATACTCCTAATAAGTTGAATTCACTTTCTTTGGATATTCAATATTTTCTTTTCTTTTCTTTCTTTCCTTTTTGATATTTCTTTTTTCTTCTTTTTCATTTCAACCTGTAAGCAATGAAGCTCACACTCAAGGCTGAGAATCATAGTGGCACTACAAGAGAATATAATATTTTTCACTTAACTAGACCTCATAAGGAACCAAACAACAACCTCAAAATTCTTAAGATGTGTGTAAGAAATATAAGATTTGAGCACATTTAGGAGCTAACTCAATCCAGTAACTTCTCCACTTTAAATATTTAGCACATGTGACACTGAATAGAGGACATCCACCAACATATTCTGGAAGGATGATTAAAGTTTGTCAAGGAAATACTTAGAATAGTCCCAAATAAAATAATTGTTGTTGTGCGAATAAGACACTCCCAATAGAAAACATGGGAACCCAAGCCGGAGAAGCAAAGAAACAACCAAACTAAAACCCAAAGCAAACCAAAGGCAAAGCAAAACAATCTAAACTAAAGCCATCTATCCTAAAGGAAAAAAAGCAGACTAAAGCAAAAGAAAAACATGGCAAGCTGCATTTAGTCAAATAAAATCATATACAAGAAGACTTAAAACAAATCATGATCAGACAGGGAAAATTGAGTCCCAGCCCCATATGGTTCATCAATGCATGGACAAGCAATAAGGTGATGGTAACAATCCTCAAGAATGCAAATTTATCCTTATACTCAACAAAATAAGACTCAATAATGTAGCATTCAAACTCAACCTCATCAAAAGGAATAATCAACAACTTAGGCACATCATTGAAACCATGATCAATCCATATGCAAGTTGTCTTTCCTAAACCTCCATAATCAAAATGATAAGCTTCAAAAAATTTATCAAGGAAAGAAACAACCTGGTGTTTTTCTTGTTCAAACTAAATGTTGAATTTATTATCCTCCAATTGTGAAGAGTTGATTCCCATTTTGTTAGGAGGTCTCAACTGATGGTGAAGTATCCCTCTTGCACTCGAAACATGCATCACATAATTAGAGTCATCAATAAGCAATTCAAAAGAAACATGAGATTGAATAAATTCGTAATTAACATCATGGAACTTTTCACCTATTTCCATATCTTCATGAGGGGCTAGTGATGAATTTGTAGTAATATCCTCATCATGTGCATCAAATTCCTCATGAAGATGTTTATCAAGAGCCAGTAAAGGTTGATCATCAAGCACATTTTTACTTACAACTGTATAACCATATCCATCCATCATGATTGCAATATCACTATTTTCAACATCACTCAAATTTTCCTGTATATTATCATGAATAACATTAGCTACCTCATCCTTAATACATAAAATATGTGAATTTTCATTGTGCAGTTCATCAATAGATAGAAGAAAAATAGAATTTGATAAATGAGAAGACTCCCTGAATTCATCTTCTATTGGTACTAGTTCAGATTCTTGATCATAATCATCACAAATATTGACTCCTCCATTAAGTGCTCCCTTATGTTCTTCAAGACATTCATCAAGAAGTTGTTGATATTCATCTATTGGAGAATTATTTGATGTATCCTTTTGTGGATCTTCTAAATGTTGCGACAACTATACTTGTTCTTCCACCTCCTTTATGGCTGTCTCGCACTAGAAACAAGTGAATTCAAAATGTTCTTCCTCATGTATCTTGCACCAATTTGGTAACAAAAAATCCTCTAGGAAGACTTTGTAACTTAGGCTTGACCAATCCTTCAAATATCTTGCCACAAACCCATCATATCTAGTCTATATTGGAACTTCATCATGAACAGAGGAAATCTAACTTAGCTTTTCTTCCTATTGTGGTTCACCCTCAACCAAATTTTCCATTTCAGACACTTGGTTAGCCTCTATACGACCAACATCATTTGTGTTTGTAGGTTGTTCTTCACTTGAATGTTCATCAGCTACCTCCATTGCCTCAGATATTTTTTACTCTTCCTTATAGCATGTTGCTTGGCTTGTGGATGGATCAACACCTACTGCACATTCTGTAAATCTAGAATTTGTCTTCTCTGTAGTACATTCCTTGACTGACTACTCTTTCCATTCCAGATATCTCCCAATTTTAACGATAATGTCCACACATGAATGTCAAGTGGATTTTGAATGAGATGCATTATGAATTTTGCACCATTTAGATGAGATGAAATCTTGCCAACACTTACCACCAAGTTTATCTTTAAATAAATCTATGAAAGTCTCAATTGCAGCATCAAGAAACTCTAGATCTATGGAGGCTAGTGTTTTAGGTAGGTTTCACATGAAAATATCCCTTTGCAAAACCATCTCAATTCTACTAAAAAATTCCAAGCATTCAAATTCATTGTGCTTGCAGGTATTATGGATTCTACACTGGTTTGATAATGCATAGTGATGCAAACCCTTACTATTCCAGAGATCCAATCTCTTATTCAAAGACATAGAAAGTTGAGAAAAATCAATCTGAAGACTATTTCCATCATGGAAAGCATAAGGCTGCTTTTCCATCTTGACTCATAATTTGTACTTTCAGATTTAGAGATCTATCATATCTCATATTTTCAACATGAATGCTCATTTAAATTCTAGCAATGCCACTTATGTTCGGGCCCTCCTTCTAGTGCCAACCTATTGATGGTGTTTTTTGTACAACAAAAACTCAGAAAAAATGTAATATCCTATCTCTCTTGAAAGGTAAATGGTGCAGCCACGGTAAGGAGGGTCCTCAAAGAGAACAGTCTGAACCATGTAGCAAGAGTAAAACAACATAAGCAACATAATTTATGGAGGAAAATTCAAGTGAAAACATTCTCATTATCTGAAATACTGATTACATATAGTCGGCCACATCCAAGCTTATAGATTCGGCACACATACATGATTAGAACAAGCTCAAAATACAATTCTCATACATGCGAGCGAAGTCCTATAGATCAGACCTAATATACAACATATCCTTCTTAATAATCAATTTGTCTCTTCTAATGATTCAATACTATCTTTATATCCTATCCACGAGTCTAGAAACATCTGCGTCAGCCAAAGATCTTTACAATCTCCAATGAAGAAAATGTAATGTGTGCAAGAAGAGGTTGGCCTTAAATATTAAATTCATCCACGATAAATGTGTATGATGAAATAAAGACCTAAGTATAAGGTTGGGGACACTCCATAGAACAAAGCCAAACAAACTATGAGGATCTGCAAGCAACAGGCGAGATCTGTGATCGATCCATCTAGCCGTTAGGGTTTGAAATTATTTCGGCGCCAGAGTGAAAACTATCACTTAATCCGAAAGTGATAACTTGTCAGAAAAAGATCCAAATGAGCTGAAAACTTGTAATAAGGTAATTGAACATGTCCACAATGAAATCCTAGGTATGCACGATTTGGTGAGCAAACATGAAGAAACACCGGATCTACCAACTCGAACCAGAAAAGGAACATAATAAGAAGAAAACTAAAAGGAAATATTTTTGGTTGATGCAAGATTGCCAAGAACCAAGGATTCTCCTGCATCAGACATCCGGGGTTGAAGAAAAGTGAGTCCCTCACTTGGTTGGGGCCAAAGGAAAACCAATACATTCTACCTCTGCCTGAGAAATCCAAGAAGAATCCTCCACTAGTCTACCTTTCCACTTCACAAGATATTCCTTGTATTGTCTTCCACGAGTCTTTCTCCCATCTCTAACATCCAAAACTTCTTCTATCTCATCTGATTGTTGTTTAGGAAGTTGTTCTCCCAACTTCATCTTATTGTCCTCACTGAATTCTATTTTATGGTACTAATGTAGGTCTACAATGTTGAATATAGGTGATATACTCATGCCATCCGATAACTCCACTTCATATGCAATCCCCGAGTCAAATTTATTCAATATCCTACAAGGTCCAAACTTACTCATCTTCAATTTACTATATGTGCCAACTGGAAATCTTTCCTTTCTCAAATATACCATCACTTCTCTCCAACTTCAAATTCCTTATGTCTCCTATTTTTTTCTACTTTCTTCTTATATCTCTGGTTCATTTCTCCAAATGCATCTTCACTTGAGTATACACTGTCTTCATATGTTCTACAAATTCTTCTACTTCTACACTCCTCTTATCTTCCTTACTAATGTCTCTTAGTTCTGATATACCTCTAGGATGTACTCCAGTAATAATTTCAAATGGTGTCTTTCCTGTACTCCTATTCACTAAATTATTGTAGGAAAAATCTTCTTGTGCCAGGGCTAGATCCCAACTTTCGTTCTTCTCTCCCACCAAACATCTCAGCAAATTTCCCAAACTCTAGTTCACTACCTTTGTCTGTCCATCTATCTACGGGTGAAAAGTAGAATTGAACTTAAAATCTGTTTTCAACTTCTTCCAAAGTGTCCTTCAAAAATATCCAACAATATTTGTATCTTTGTCTAAAACAATAGTCCTAGGTAATCCATGCAATCTGACCACTTCTTTGAAGAAAAAATCTGCTACATGTACTGCATCCGTTGTCTTCTTACAAGGTATGAAATGCACCATCTTAGAAAATCCATCCACTATCACAGATATTGAATCATTACCTCTTTGTGTGTTAGGTAAACCAAGTATGAAATCCATACTCATATCCTCCCAAGGTCCTTCTGGTACCGTTAGAGGCTTATACAATCCAACATTCTGACTAATTCCTTTTGCAACTTGAAAAACTCTGCAACTCTGTACAAATTTCTTGACATCCTTACGAATTTGGGGCCAAAAGTAATTCTCACTCACCAATGTTACTGTCTTGCCAATTCCAAAATGTCCTACCAATCCTCCACTATGTTTCTCTTTTACCAAGTTATCCCTCATTGAACTTTGGGGTATACATAACTGGTTTCCTCTAAACAACATGTCCTCTTGGATGAAATAATCCAATTAGTGACTGCTATCCTCCAAGATTGGTTCTTTACATTCTCTCCAAGGTTCTCCAAAATTCGGGTCTTCCTTATACAAGTTCCTCAATTTATCAAAGCCTAATACCTCCACTCTCATCTATGCCAGTAAATTCCTTCTTCTACTCAAAGCGTTAGCAAATTTATTTGACTTTCCAGTCTTATGTTTCAAGAAAAAAGTGAAACTCTATAAGAACTCTACCCATCTCATGTGTTTTTGATTCAACTTACCTTAAATGTTCAAATACTGTAAAGTTTGATGATTCATATACAACAAAAACTCCTTAGATAACGAGTAATGTATCCACTTTTTCAAACCTTGAACTATGGCATAGAACTCTTGATCATATGTTGAATACCTTCTCCTTGCATCATTCAACTTCTCACTAAAACAGGCTATTGGTCTTCCTTCTTGACTTAACACTGCTCCAACTGCATTTCCACTTGCATCACAGTCTACTTGAAATACCTTATCAAAATATGGTAAAGCCAACACATGCTACTGAGTCACCTTCTGCTTCAACAATTCAAAACTTATGTCTACTCCATATGTCCATCTAAAATCCTTCATGTCTCCTCTCATCGTCTATGTCATGGGGTTACAAATAGAACTGAAATTCTTGATAAACTTCTATTAGAAACTAGCCAATCCATAAAATGATCTTACCTCTCCAATGCTTTCAAGTGTAGGCCATTCAACAATAGCTTTCACTTTCTCAAGATCCATCTTCAATCCATCCACTGATATCACAAATCCTAGATATACCAATTCCTCCTTCATGAAACTACACTTCTTTAGGTTTATCAACAACTATTTTTCTTTCAACCTCTGCAAAACTTTTCTTATGTGCAACAAATGTTCCTCTCCAGTCTTACTAAAAATCAAAATGTCATCCAAATATACAATCACAAATTTACCCAAGAATTTATTCAATACATCATTCATCAACCTCATGAAAGTACTCGGTGCATTTGTCAACCCAAAAGGTATCACCAACCACTCATACAATCCTTCATTTATCTTGAATGATGTTTTCCACTCATCTCCTTCTCTAATTCTAATATGATGATATCCACTCTTCAAGTCTATATTTGTAAAGTACTTAGCTCCACTCAAACAATCCATAATGTCATCCATATGGGGCAAAGGAAATCTATACTTCACTATGATCTTGTTTATGGCTCTAGAGTCGGTACACATTCTCCATTCTCCATGTATTTTTTAGGTGCAAGCACAATAGGTACTACACAAGGACTTAAGCTTTCTCTGATCAAACCTTTCCTCAACAACTCTTGCACTTGTCTATTTAATTCTTCATTCTCTTCCAGTGTCATCCGATGTGCTGCTTTATTAGGAAAACTAGCTCTAGGAATCGGATCCATGCAATGACTAATACTCCTTACAAGTGGTAATCCATCAGGTACATTATATGAAATGATAGCCTCATATTATGTTAGCAACTCTCTTATCTTTTCCGATTGTCCTTCTACATGCTTCAAGTATTCAACTTTCTTAGGCACCAATTCATAGTACAAGTTCTCATGTCTCTATCCATCTAGAAATATTCTTCCATCAACCAAACAAATTCTAGCAGTCATGCAAATATCAACCTTCGGAACATCTTCCAAGGGTAACAAAGTCTGATTCATCCCATTAGCAACAATGGTGTATATGTTCTTCTTTCCATCATGAATAGCTTGTTGATTATACTGCCAAGGCCTTCTTGACAAGATATGGCATATATCCATAGGAATAATATCACACAAAACTTCTTCATGGTAGTTTCCTATCTTCAATTTCACCAAACATTTTTCACTTATGAGTATTTTATGCTCATCTTGAATCCATGCTATATGATAGGGTTTAGGGTGTTTCAACCTTTCGAACTTCAATTTGGTTACCATTTCTTTAGAAGCTAGGTTCTCTGAACTTCCACTATCAATGATCACTTTGCAACATTTACCAGCTACGGTACATCTGGTTCTGAACAAATTCTTTCTCTGCAATGGTTCTTTCTCCAATTCACTTTGACACAATACTCTCCTATTCACCAATACATCTCCTTCTTTTGGTTGATTAGATGATACAACATGATCCTCCTCAACAAAGGTTGTTCTCCTATTTTTCTCAATCTTTCTGCTTGACTCTCCTTGTTTGCATTCAAAGGCTCTATGTCCTTCTCCACCACATTTAAAACAAGTTCCCCTGAATACT
This sequence comes from Sequoiadendron giganteum, assembly GCA_007115665.2. Classification (NCBI taxonomy): domain Eukaryota; kingdom Viridiplantae; phylum Streptophyta; class Pinopsida; order Cupressales; family Cupressaceae; genus Sequoiadendron; species Sequoiadendron giganteum. The sequence continues at coordinate 135,301,289 of CM021102.1, read as the reverse complement.
CTTTTCTCTTGTCCTCTGTCATCTTTTCTATACCCTTCATTTCTGTAACCACCATATCCTCCTCTTCTATAAGAGTTTCCATCATCCCTTTAGTATGAATTTTCACTCTTATTGACCTCCTTATTCTGATCTACAAAGGTTCCTCTTTCTCCTCCAGTAAATATTCTTCCTCTAAAATATTCCACCTCTTCCTCTTGTCTCTGTTCATGTCTTTTATTCAGCTTCTCCTCTGGATTTAGGGCATATTGATATGCCTCTTCCAAACTCAACAACTTAATCAAACTGATCTTGAATAGATGACCTAAAACCATTCACATATCTAGCTACTTGTTCAATCTCATCTTCTGAATGTCCCGATATGATATTCAACTTATAGAATTCCTCAGTATACTCTGTTACACTTTATTCTTTCTGCTTCAAGTTCTGCAATTTCTTGAACAAACTAATTTGATAATCTGCAGGCATAAAATTTGTCTTCAATTTATTCACCATCTGATCCCATGATCTTATCTTATCCTTTCCTTTTCTTTGTCTATCTATCTGTAAATGTTCCCACCAAAGGGATGCATGTCCTCTCAATTTTGTAAGGAAAATTTCACCTTCTTATCATCTAGGGTACCTTCAAAATCAAATTATTTCTCCATTTCTATTATCCAATCTAACAATTTGTCTGAATCCAACTTACCATTATAGTCTAGTGGATTGAAATGTGGCTTAGCGTTTACTTTGGTTAGGGCTCTTATGAACCTCTCTTCTTCTTGATCAAGGCTAGGTTGATCTTCTCTTGTAACTTCTTCTTGTTCTTCTACTTCTTCATCAGTTACATCATCAATGGGTCAACCTCTTCTCTGGGCCGTTTCAACCGCTTCTAATCTAGCAACAATTCCTCTCAACATTTCCATTACAACAGGGTCTGGATTTCCACGTGCTCCATTTCCTTTACCATTTCTTCTTCTTGCCATATTTACACAAGTTCTCTGCAATTGTAGGTTAGATCCTTAATCCACCACCCTACAACAAATCTTCAACAAGACTGTGCAACTTCTGATGATCTCGCAAGGAACAAATCTCGCTCTGATACCAATTGGTGAAGTCATGGTAAGGAGGGTCCTCAAAGAGAATAGTCTGAACCATGCAGCAAGAGTAACACAACATAAGCAAAACAATTTATGGAGGAAAATATAGGTGCAAAAATTCTCATTATCTGAAATATTGATTACATATAGTCGGCCACATCCGGGCTTACAGATTCGACACACAGGCCTGATTACAACAAGCTCAAAATATAGTGCTCATACATGTGAGCGAAATCCAACAGATCAGACCTAATATACAAATTATCCTTCTTAATCATCAATCTGTCTCTTCTAATTATTCAATACTAGCTTTATATCCTATCCATGAGTCTAGAAACATCCACGTCAGCCAAAGATCTTTACAATCTCCAATGAAGAAAATGTAACATGTGCAAGAAAATGTTGGCCTTAATTCTAAAATTCATCCATGGTAGATGTGTATGATGAAGTGTGGACCTAAGTGTAAGGTCAGGGAAAATCCATAGAACAAAGCCAAATAAACCATGAGGATCCACAAGCAACGAGCGAGATCCATGATCGATCCAACTAGCCATTAGGGTTTGAAATTATCCCGGGACTAGAGCCAAAACTGTCACTTAATCCGAAAGCGATAACTTGTCTGAAAAATATCCAAATGAGTTGAAAACTTGGAATCGGGTAATTGAACGTGTCCACAATGAAATCCTAGGTACGCACTATCTAGCGAGAAAACATGAAGAAACACCAGATCTACCAACTCAAACCAGAACATGAACAAAATAAGAACAAAACCGAAAGGAAATATTTTTGGTTGATGCAAGATTGCCAAGAACCAAGGATGCTCCTGCATCAGTAAATCTCTATCAACAAGCCTTAACAGATAACCCCAAGGTCTCTAATTTTAGGTCTTGACAATACAATAAAACAAATCAATGATAAATGTGAAAATGATGGTAATCACAAGGGGCCTTACAAATGAATAATGCTAGAAGTATAATTTCATCAGATGTAGCAATATGGTGATGCTTTCAATCCTAAAACTAACCTAGATTCAAAGAAAGATCAAAAGAGATAAGAGTTCAGAGAGATATTTCCTATTCTAACTCCTAAGATCAATCATAATAATGATGAATGCTGCAAATGGATAGATCCCCAATAAAACCAATCTCTACTTGATCAAGGACAAGCCTGCAACTACACAAGAACAGTGCAATCTTCTAAGCAAATTGGAATATTTTCAGACTATGAACATTCATTTGCATACCCAATAACTGACACAATATAAACAAGCATTCATAGTTGAACTTAGCACAAAATAGGGCCCAGACTAACTTTACACAACAACTTACAATCAACAAATAGCTAAAAGTATGGAATAGAGATCGATCAAACATCATTCACATCTAACCATAATTGCAAAAGAACTAAAAACTAACAACTAACAATGAGAATCAAGAACAAGAAACCATAAAAATTTTGAAACATAACACAATGTTTTCCAAATCAACAACCTATTTGCATTATCTTCTCCAGCATTTACATAACAATTTCTAGCCTATCTCCTCCTACAATTACTGACTTGTAGAATCTAACTCCTAACTTGGCCAATTCTGGTTGTCTAACAACCTTAACTTAGAATTCTAACCCAGTCTCCAACCCCCTACAAATCAGAAAGCACTGACCTTTTATAGATATTACATTTTTGAATCAAGGGCCAAGATTAAATCAATCCAATGACATAGATCACTCCTCTAGAAGCATCAGGAGGTTACATTAGGGTTTTACAAATGTGGTACATCATCATCGAATTACATTCAAGAAATTACATTATGGAGAAATGAGAAAATGACATTCTTCCATCTTGACATGAATGAGAATGTTGATTGGAGAAATAAAGCAACATCACATGTCACTCCATGTTTGAAATATATATCTTCCAACTGTAGATAGGTTGCATCATAGATTCATAGGCAGCAGGTGCATATTAAATATTTAATATTCAATTATAATCTTTTCCAGATTTTCCTCCTGGCACGAATCCATATGCAAGTGGACTTGAAGGCAGCTTGGACACCCCACCTCTGCGCATGCTTTCTTATGTAAGTATGTTTACGTAGTTTAAATTTCTCCCCTTTTGGCACGTTTCCATATATAGGTGTCCCCTTTTGATTTATTTAGTCCTATTTAGAAAACTTTCCATTTTTAGAAATTTTCCACTTTTGAAAATTTATTTTTTTCGGCAACATTTTCAAATTTCAAGAAAAATTCCATTTTGGAAACTTTCAGGATTTTTGAGGGGTTTCGACATCATAAATTTCATGCATTGCTACCAGTTTGGTGGGTGCACTACCAAACATTCTATGTTGAAAGCCATCATAATCTACATGTCCCATGTTTGATTCTGCAATCAAGAAATCTTGGACTCTGGCCACATGCCTTTGAAGTTATACTTCATCTTTTCTAATCTTCTTTTAACCTCCTCTTGCACCAAAGCAGTCTTTGTCTTGGTAGTCTCTTCAGGACTCGGCTCTGCCTGCATCTGTTAGAGAAAAGCCATAGTTACCCAAATGAAAACAATAGCACAACCTACCATTCATTCAATAAGATTTGTGAATACAAGCTAAATGACATGATTTAATGCAAATTATAACATCAATATGAGCCCTAAATGATAATTCAAGAAAAACAATTCACTTCATCAGATTATTCAAAGATATACAAGTGAATCACGTTCAATTTGATGAATATTCAACAAGAAATGCTACACAAAAGCATGTGATAATCATACTCAATCTCATTTGTGATTAACACTTGAAATATAAGCTAAAGGAGAGAGGTCAGAAAATCTGAGGGAGCTCGAATTCCCCATTGGACTAAAGCTCAAGTATTTCAAGGGGTCTCAGATTACCTGGGTGAACTAAAGTTTAGGTAATCCGAGCTATCTCGGAATTACCGAACAAAGGATGAGTTCAAAGTTTTCTAAGTGTTCACCCCTTTCGAGCTTGGGATTCTGGATGCACAGTGGATTTGGAGAATTCGAGGGGGCTTAGATTCTCTGAGCGAATTAGAGCTTAGAAAATCCAAGCGACCTCAAATTTTTTGAGTTTTAGCGTAGGTGCCCAAAAAACGTTAATTTTTGAGACTAATTTGATTTAGGTTGATGAATAATAACACTTTACCTTCCTAAGATTGAATGATTATTACTTCATGATGAAATTTGAGTCACACAATTTGTTCCAGAAATCACAATCACAAAACTAGGGTTTTGAATTAACTTTCTACAATAGAGGAATGCCTTCAAATCTATCACAAAGAAAAATAAAGGAATCAAGGATTTCGATGAATCAAATCACCCAGTCAATTCGAATCTAAGCCCACTTCAAATTCATTGGTATGCACCCTTATAGAATGAAAACCCTTACTGGCAAAGCAAGAAATGAAAATTAAAACCCCAAAATTTGATGGTCGACTCATACCATGAGAATCCACAAAAAATCACGAAATGAATCCAAAACCGATCAAGGAATATCAAAGAACATACCCTGAAATGGCACACAATGAAGGAGGATGCAATGGAAGACTTGCAATGGAAACCCCCGAACCCTTGAAAGATCACATGAAGAAAATGAACCTTCACATTGGAGCTCAAATCGAATGCTGAGTGAAGGCGACCTCTCTCAATTTCAAATATGCACAAAGGAAAATGACACAAATGACCTTTCAAACCTTTCTCACATACCCACTTTGGAATTTTAAACTAATTAAGATGAGAAATAAATGCATACAAGTAGGTTCTCAGAATTTCAGAAATGTGAATGGAGCTCAGACTTGAGGAATCCTAGGTAGCTCCTATTACTTGACCGGATTAAGGTTTGGGTAATCTAAGGTACCTCGGATTTCCTAGACCTGCTCGAGACTTAGCCAATTTTGCTTCCAAATCAAGATTCCAAGCAAGGGTCAACCTCAAGGAGTTAGGCAATCATCATGATGTTGCAAAAAAGACACCTCAAATGCAAATTAAACATTGAGCACATGGGGCGAAACAAGACCAAGACCAAGAGACTTATCCCTTAAGGGGAGAAATTCATAACCCTACGATGAACAGACAAAAGGGAAAAGAAAGAAAAGAGGGTCCCTGCTTTCAGCGAGGCATGTGTGCAAAAATTTTAGTACAAATGATGAATCTTGCTGGGAAAATGCTCTATATCATTTTGATGACAAAATGGAATCAAGAACCTAGAATCTCTGGTTTCGATCCCCACATTAGGTCACCCAATAAACCAAAGTCTCAAAGTTAATGAAAAAGCTAGCCCTTCATGTTGTAGAAATACAAGTGTGTGCAAATGTATTAATTTACCTCCCTCAGTCACTACAAGGAAACCAAGGTCAGTCGAGTTAAGATACATAAATATTCTAACTTCAAAATCAACATAGATAGAGCCTTTCTTCCAGTCAAGTGTCCATAGCCCCAATGAGGTTATCGATGTGATCTCTCGAACATAGCTCTACTACCAGCCAAACATCCATAGCCCCGGTAGAGATATTCAAATACTCCTGATAATTTGAATTCACTTTCTTTTGATATTCAATATTTTCTTTTTTTTTCTTTCTTTCCTTTTTGATATTTCCTTTTGCTTCTTTTTCATTTCAATCTATAAGAAATGAAGTTCACACTCAGGGCTGAGAATCATAGTGATACTGAAGTAGAATATAATATTTTTTCACTTAACCAGACCTCACAAGGAACCAAACAACAACCTCAAGATTATTAAGATGTATGTAAGAAATATAAGATTTGAGCACATTCAGGAGCTAACTCAATCCAATGACTTCTCCACTTTAAATATTTAGCACATGTGACACTGAATAGAAGACTTCCACCAACATATCTCGAAAGGATGATTAATGTTCGTAAAGGAAATACTTAGAATAGTCCTAGATAAAATAATTGTTGTTGTGCAAATAAGAAACTCCCAATAGAAAACAAGGGAACCCAAGCTGGAGAAGCAAAGAAACAACCAAACCAAACCCCAAAGGAAACCTAAACTAACCAAAATAGAAGCAAACCAAAGGCAAAGAAAAAAAATCTAAACTAAAGCTATCTATCCTAAAGAAAACAAAAAGCAGGGTAAAGCAAAAGAACAGTAGGGCAAGCTGCATTTATTGAAATAAAATTATATACAAGAAGACTCAAAAAAAATCATGATCAGACAAGGCAAACTGATTCCCAACCCCATATGGTTCATCGATGCAGGGTAACAATCCTCAAGAATGCAAATCGATCCTTATACTCAGCAAAATAAGACTCAATAATGTAGAATTCAAACTCAACCTCATCAAAAGGAATAATCAACAACTGAGGAAAATCATTGAAACCATGATCAATCCATATGTAAGTTGTCTTTCCTAAACCTCCATAATAAAAATGATAACCATCAAAAAATTTAGCAAGGAAAGAAACAACCTAGTGTTTTGCTTGTTTAGACTGAATGTTGAATTTATTATCCTCCAATTGTAAAGAGTTGATGCCCATGTCATCAGGAGGTCTCAACTGATGGTGAAGTATCCCTCTTGCATTTGAAACATTCAACACAAAATTAGAGTCATCAATAAGAAATTTAGGATAAACATCAGATTGAATAAATTCATAATTAAAGTCATGGAAATTTTCACCTATTCCCATATTTTCATGAGGGGCTAGTGATGAATTTGTAGTAATATCCTCACATGCATCAACTTGCTCATGAAGATGTTTATCAAGAGCCACTAAAGATTGATCATCAAGCACATTTTTACTTGCAACTATATAACCACATCCATCCATCATGACTGCAACATCACTAAGATTTTCCTGCATATTATAATGAACAACATTAGCTACCTCATCCTTAATACATAAAATATGTGAATTTTCATTGTGCAGTTCATCAATAGATAGAGGAAAAATAGAATTTGATAAATGAGAAGAGTCCTTGAATTCATCTTCTATTGGTACTGGTTCAGATTCTTGATCATATTCACCAAGAATATTGACTCCTCCATTAAGTGCCCCCTTATGTTCTTCAAGAGATTCATCAACAAGTTGTTGATATTCTTCTATTGGAGAATTATTTGATGTATCCTTTTGTGCATATTCTAAATATTGTGACAACTGTACTTGTTCTTCCACCTCCTTTATGGTTGTGTGGCACTAGAAACAGTTGAATTTAGAATGTTCTTCCTCATGTATCCTACACCAAGTTGGTAACAACAAATCCTCTAGGAAGACTCTGTAACTTAGGCTCGACCAATCCTTCAAAAATATTTCCACAAACTTACCGTATCTAGTATGTATTGGACCTTCATCACGAATAGAGGAAATATGACTTAGCTCTTCTTCTTGTTGTGGTTCACCCTCAAACGCATTTTCCATTTCAGACACTTGGTTAGCCTCTGTAGGACCAACATCCTTTGTGTTTGTAGGATGTTTTTCACGTGAATGTTCATCAGCTACCTCCATTGCCTCAAATATTTCAGATTCTTCCTTCTGGCATGTTCTTTGTTTTGTGGATGGATCAACATCTATTGCATATTCTCCAGATCTAGAATTTGTCTTTTCTGTAGTACATTCCTTGAGTAACTGCTCTTTCTATTCCAGATATCTCCCAATTTTAATGATAATGTCCACACATGAATGGCAAGTGAATTCTGAATGAGATGCATTATGAACTCTACACCATTTAGATGAGATGAAATCTTGCAAAAACTTACCACCACCAAACTGATCTTTAACTAACTCTATGAACATCTCAATTGCAACATCAACAAACTCTAGATCTGTGGAGGCTAGTGGTTCATGCAGGTTCAACATGAAAATATCCTTTTGCAAAACCATCTCAATTCTAGTAAAAAATGCCAAGCATTCAAACTCATTGTGCCTATAGGTATTATGGATTCTACACTAGTTTGATAATGCATAGTGATGGAAACCCTTACTATTCCAAAGATCCAATCTCTTATTCAAAGACACACAAAGTTGAGAAAAATCAATCTGAAGACTATTTCCATCATGGAAAGAATAAGGTTGCTTTTCCATCTTGACTCAGAATTTGTACTTTCAGATTTAGAGATCTATCATATCTCAGATTTTCAACATGAATACTCATTTAACTTCCAACAATGCCACTTATGTTCAGGCCCTCCTTCTAGCACCAATCTGTTGATGGTGTTTTCTGCACAAAAAAAACTCAGACAAAATGTAATAACCTATCTCTCTTGAAATGTAAATCTCTATTAGCAAGCCTCAAGAGATAACCCCAAGGTCTCTAATGTTAGGTCTTGACAATGCAATAAAACAACTCAGTGATAAATGTGAAAATGTTGGTAATCACAAGGGGCCTTACAAATGAACAATGTTGGAAATATAATTTCATCAGATGTAGCAATATGGTGATGCTTTCAATCCAAAAACTAACCTAGATTCAAAGAAAGATCAAAAGAGATAAGGGTTCAAAGTGATATTTCCTATTCTAACTTCTGAGATCAATCACAACAATGATGAATGCTACAAATGGACATATCCCCAATAAAACCAATCTCTGCTTGATCAAGGACAAGCCTACAACTACACAGGAACAATGCAATCTTCTAAGGAAATTGGAAGATTTTCAGACAATGAACATTCATCTACATACCCAATAATTGGCACAATGTAAACAAGCATTCACTGTTGAATTTAGCACAAAATAGGGCCCAAACTAACTTTACACAACTTACAATTAGAAAATTGCTAAAATTATGGACCAAAGATCAATCAAACATCATTCACATCTCACCATCATTGCAAAAGAACTGAAAAATAACAACTAACACTGAGAATCAAGAACAAGAAACCATAAAACTTTTGAAACATAACACAATGTTTTCCAAATCAACAACCTATTTGCATTATCTTCTCCAACATTTACATAACAATTTCTAGTCTATCTCCTCCTATAGCTACTGACTTGTAGAATCTAACTCCTAACTTAGCCACTTCTGGCTATCTAACCACCTTAACAAAGAATTCTAACCCAGTCTCTAACCCCCTACAAATGAGAAGGCACTGGCCTTTTATAGATATTACATTTTTGAATCAAGGGCCAGGATTAAATCAATCCAATGGCATAGATCACTCCTATAGAAGCATCAAGAGGTTACATTAGGGTTTTAAAAATGTGGTACATCATCCAATTACATTCAAGCAGTTACATTATGGAGCAATGAGAAAACAACATTCTTCCATCTTGACATTAATGAGAATCTTGATTGGAGAAATAAAGCAACATCACATGTCACTCCATGTTTGAAATATATCTTCTAGGTGTAGATAGGATGTGGCATAGATTCATAGGTAGGTGAATATTAAATATTTAATATTCAGTTATAATCTTTTCTAGATTTTCCTCCTAGCACGAATCCATATGCAAGTGGACTTGAAGGCAGCTTGGACACCCCACCTCTAGGCACACTTTCTTATGTAAGTCTTCTTAGGTAGTTTGAATTTCTCCCCTTTTGGCACATTTACATATATAGGTCTCCCCTTTTGATTTATTTAATCCTATTGAGAAAACTTTCTATTTTCAAAAAATTTCCATTTCTGGGAATTTTCCACTTTTGGATTTTTTTTTTTGAAAAACATTTTGAAATTTCAAGAAAAAATTCCATTTTTTGGAAATTTTCCATTTTGGAAACTTTCAAGATTTTTGAGGGATTTCGACATCATAAAGCTCATGCATTGTTGCTAGGTTGGTTGGTGCACTGCCAAACATTATATGTTGAAAGTCATCATAATCTACATGTCCCATGTTAGTATCTGCAATCTTAGTCCAGGCAGAAGAAATCTTGGACTCTGGCCACACGCCCTTGAAGTGATACTTCATATTTTCTAATCTTCTTTTAACCTCCTCTTGCACCAAAGCAACCCTTGTCTTGGTAGTCTCATCAGGACTAAACTATGCCTACATCTGTTAGAGAAAATCCATAGTTACCCAAATGTAAACAATAGCACAACCTGCCATTCATTCAATAAGATTTTTTAATACAAGCTAAATGACATGATTTAATGAAAATTATAACATTAATATGAGCCCTAAATGATAATGCAAGAAAAACAATTCACTTCATCAGATTATTCAAAGATATACAAGTGAATCACATTCAATTTGATGAATATCCAAAAAGAAATGCTACACAAACACATGTGATCATCATACTCAAGCTCATTTGTGATTAACATTTGAAATCTAAGTTGAAGGAGAGAGGTCAAAAAATCTGAGGGAGCTCGAATTCCCCAACTGGACTAAAGCTCAAGTATTTCAAGGGGTCTCGAATTACCTGGGTGAACTAAAGTTCGGTTAATTTGAGCTATCTTGGAATTACCAAACAAAGGATGAGTTCAAAGTTTGCTAAGTGTTCACCCCTTTCAAGCTTGGGATTTTGGATGTACAGTGGATTTGAAGAATCCGAGGGGGCTTAGATTCTCTGAGTGGATTAGAGCTCACAAAATCTGAGCTACCTCATAATTTCCAAGTTTTAGCTTGGGTGCCCAAAACACGTTAAGTATTGGGACTACTTTGATTTAAGTTGATGAATAATAACACTTTACCTTCCTAAGATTGAATCATTGTTACTTGATAATGAAATTCAAGTCACACAATTTGTTCTAGAATTCGCAATCACAAAACTAGGATTTTCAAATTAGGGTTTCGAATTAACTTTCTACAATAGAGCAATGCATTCAAATCAATCACAAAGCAAAAGAAAGGAATCAAGGATTTCGATGAATCAAATCACCCAGTCAATTCGAATCTAAGCCCACTTCGAATTCATTGGTATGAACCCTTATACAATGCAAACCCTTAGTGGCAAAGCAAGAAATGAAAATCAAAACCCCAAAATTTGATGGTTGACTCATAGCACAAGAATCCAAAAAAAGCATGAAATGAATCCAAAACCGATCGAGGTATATCAAAGAACATACCCTGAAATGGCACACAATGAAGGAGGATGCAATGGAAACCACCAAACCCTTGAATGATCACACAGAGAAAACAAACCTTCACCTTGGAGCTCAAATCAAATGCTGAGTGAAGGAAACCTCTCTCAATTTCAAATATGCACAAAGCAAAATGACACAAATGACCTTTTAAACCTTTCTTACATACCCACTTTGGCATTTTAAACTCATTAAGGCGAGCAATAAATGTATACGAGTATGTTCTCAAAATTTTGGAAATGCGAAGGGAGCTCGAACCCAAGGAATCTGAGGTAGCTCGGATTACCCTACTAGATTAAGGTTTGGGTAATCCGAGGTACCTCAGATTTCCTAGACTTGCTCCAGACTTAGCCAATTTTGCTTCCAAATCAAGATTCCAAGCAAGGGTCAACCTCAAGGAGTTAGGTAATCATCATGAAATTGCAAAAAGACATCTCAAATGCAGATTAAACATTGAGCACATGGGACTAAACAAGACCAAGACTGAGAGACTTATCCCTTAAGGGGATAAAGTCAGAACCCTACGACGAACAAAAAAGAGAGAAAAGCAAGAAAAGAGGGTCCCTACTTTCAACGGGGCATGTTTGAAAAATTGCACAACAAGATTTATATTGTTTCATTTACTTTGTTTGTTGACACACTTTATTGAAGTATGTTATTTGATTATTTGCATTGGGTTCTTATTGATTGTTTTCCTTGTTAGATTTGATGATTTCATAATAGTCCTCTACATTTTCAACTTCATTAATAAAAGAAATGAAACTAGTTTTGAACTAGCAAGCACACAAAGAGGGGTTGTTTGACTTCTCTTTAGTAGCCAAAGTAGAATGATCAACTACAACTTATATCATTCTATAAAGGGAAATAAAGTGAACATTATTCACATTGGGTTGACCTAAATGAATGCAAGGAAATAGAGCAAACAATTAAGTATTCAAATAAATAAAAAAAATTTAGTATTGCTCTTTTCATGCAAACCTCCAATTGAGTGCTTAATTGATTGCTCATGATTGGGTTGCTCTTATTTTGTCACCATTATGATGACATTCTTTAGATTATGAAATTAACAACATAATTTTGTATGGAGGATTGATGATGCAAATGACAGGTTTGATGATCAATTTATAGATTTCTAGGAAAAAGAATGGAAAACTAAGAATAAATCTTGAATCATGATTTTGATTCAATTTTGGTGGAGTTGATGAAAAGAGGTGGTAAGCTTAGGTGAGTTGTAAATTATTTTAAATTTATTTAATTTTATGATTTCTAAGTTGGCTCATTTGATTCATGAGTTAACTAGTGTGATTGGTGTGTATGATTGAGTTAACTAATATGATTGAGGAGCTAACTAATTAATCAGTGAATTTAATAGATTGAGTTTATAACTAGATGAAATGGAATTTAAGGATTTAACCATTTATTTAATAGATAATTAGAGAATATTAAGTAGATTTTATTATATTATTAAATTATTTGATGGATAATATGAGAAATCATTTTCATTAAATAATGAGTTATTTAATCTAACTGATAATGAACTAAGGATATGAGCAATAAAAGGACAATGAATAATAATAATGAATGTTAGTGATGATAAAATAATAATAGTGAAGGGAAAATTATTTTAGTATCTATAATTTTATTGCAATCATTAGTAATATTAAGTTGTACTAACAAGATTGAAAATAATAAGATCTTAAAGTCTGTAATATCAGTTCTTTCCTTCTTATTTGTATGGCTCTTGACATTAGACTATGTTAAAAAAATAATGTCTTAACAATACTATAATAATACATGATATTTTGTATTATTTTTCTTGTTAGTAGTTGGAAACCAATTACAACGATTTGAAGCAATTTGTAGAGACAAAAGATGAGTTGAATTATTTGTTAAAATCAACTAGTGATGAATATGTAACTAATCTTTAGATAAAAGATATTATATTTGTCAATTTTATATCAAGTGCAATCTTTATAATTGAACTTTGACATTTTAAAAATGTAAAATATCTTCATTTTCAAATCAAATAATATTTCTACTCAAAACAAAGAATAAAATAAAGTTGTGATGCACTATTTACAATTTTAAATTGTTTGTGTAAGAACATGACCTCAAGAAAATGAATAAAACATCATTAGAGAACAATCCAAAGCTCAAGTAATGTAGAAAATGATATGTTTTTGAATGCTGGTCCTAAAAGATAAGGTTTTGTTAAAAAGTAGAACCTACCCCAAGTTATTACACCGAAGGCATCCCCATGCTTAGAATTTGCGAGCCCTTCTGATATCGATGGTGCAGATTGGTGGAGAGGTGATTGACTGCCATGAAATGCATCCCAACTATTCATATTTTCCCTAGCTATTTTCCCCGCTCCTCCAAACTCTTCCTCACTAATATTGACCTTTCGTTTCTCCACTTGCTGAGGGTGGCGATGTTTTAGAGTAGTTATTGGAGAAGATGGACAACTATCTACATAGCAGTTATTGAGATAAAAATCGGCACAACAGTTATTGCAGAAGGTAAATATCTTCATCCTTGACAACATGACATAACTCGTCTTTGTTTGTTATGAATAGATTGAAGTTGTCGGGAGAATTTGCATTCATCTCATTTTACAAATACCCATCGTGATAGGGTTTCGACCTTTGCACATCTTTTCCCATTGCCATCGTTGATAGTAGGATAAATTTTGGCACCTCTTCCTACTAGAGTGTTGGATATGCTTTTATTGTTAATAATTTGGCACAACAACTTTAGGGAGAATCTGGGTTCCTTGCACTTTACAAAAATCTATGGTGGTAGGGTTTCAAGCGATTTCTGCCCATTTTTCTCATCGACATCATTGATAGCAGGAAATTATTGTGGTATTTCATGCCCTACATAGTATAGATTTTATAGGTTGTAAAAGTTGTGTCATATCTTTTGTTTAGTGCTTAGAGTATTCAAGAGTTTTCATAAATTTCTGCTTTTGGATTTAGTGTTTGTAGGTCACAAAAAATTAGATGATTTTAGTTCAAACTAGTATTTGTGCCCTGCAGGATTTTGCAAATTTATATATTGAAACCGGATTAGGAAATATATTTACAAGAATTCTATTTCGGTGTCTCTACAATTATATCTTGCAGGTTAATCAAACACGGAAGCTGTAGAGAGTGCTTCATAACTTAGTGAAGTAAAAGGAAATTGAATTCTCACCATGAGATGCACATGAGAAAACATAATGTCGATGTTCCCTGTCAGAATAGCATTAATTATAAAAAAACCACTCACAAAAGAAACGGTTTGAGCTCTGTGATAATGAGCATTAGCAAGAGGTGAGAGGTATTTAGGTAAAGTGCACCATTTTTGTCATTAATGGCTAATAAGAATCCGTCTAAGGATTCATTAACAAACAGGCAGGATTAGGACTTGAAATATATGCCTGTACTCTTTAAAAGTGGAAGTGGATCCTCATAAGTGTGAAAAGTAATATTTGAACCTTGAAATAATGTTCCATTTTTTTTCAAATGACTAAATATTTGAAATTTCATCAACACGTTTAACTGAAAATAACAATTCTCTCTATTTTTTATTTGGGGTATCTGAAACCCTAGATGAAGAACAATGTACCAACTGTTTAGGCTCTTTTATGAAAAAAAGGTGTGGGAGTATTCAAGTATTTAAGCTGATTATGATGGTTGTTATGTTACCAAGGATAATTCTAATGGCAACAAGGCAGTGAGTAGGTAAAAATAATATTTATTTAATCTCTTTCTGTTCAATTAGGGCTGTATCAAATAGTTTTGTCATGATATTTTGATGTTTGTCTTCTGGTTTCTTATTTGTACTTAATGCAATGTGGCTCTTTTTTATCTTTGTGCTTAATTAGAGCTGGCTTACAAAAAAAATAATGTTTATGTAAAGTTATAATTACAGTCCCTATTCATTTTTGTTTTGTTTAATCAAATTAAATTATCAGTTGTTGCTTTCTTGTGCTTAACCAGAGAAATAATGCTTTATGTTTCAATGAAATGATCTTCTTACTTGGTTGTAGAAGCTGTCCAGGAATCAAGAGTTCATCTAATATATAATAAAGCATTATTGCTCTGGTTAAGCACAAAAAAGCAAAAACTGATAATTTATTTTGACCAATCTTCTTTGTAGCACTTGCTTCTATGTCTAATACTGTATCCATTTCTCATAGAAAAAATTCAAGAAGGTAATAACTATGTAGAAAACCAATGACCAACCTAATTAAAAGATCCATCATTTTACAGAGTTTAATGAAAGGTTATCTTGAAGATTGAATAACTTTAAATCTTGAAAAACAGAGTAAGTCTTTTTGTTGTCCACCTCCCCCGCTCTTTGACTTGAATAGAAGTGCATCAATTAGTTTGTCATCAAACTTAATACATTCTTCTTTACAGAGCTTATCCATTATACAGTTAATATTTCATCTCAGTTTTCTGCCACTATACTGGTGCTTGTATATATGTCAGATGTTGTTGAAGTTGTAAACACAATGGTTTCCACAACTATTTTCAAAGACTAAACAGTTTCTATCTTTTAAAATTTGGAAAAGTACTTAAACTACAACTATCAATCGGTTCTCCCATTTAAAAATAAACATATTCAACAATAATACTTCAATATTTTGTCTTCGCCGTACCCATTGCACCCCAAGGTGCGATTTCTAGTCAATTTAAAGGCCGAGATAGGATAGAAATAACACTCGCCTTTCAAGTAATGAGTAAATTTTTGAAGAAAATATTATGTGAAAAGGTAAATAATGATTGCAATGGCCTCTTCTCATTATAATTTGTGCATATGAAATGGGTATAAGTAACATAGGACTTGTAGGCCCCATTAACTCTAATTTGAGAATTGATCTCATGGGCATGTTTTGTTATGAATATTTAGATTCATTAATTTGGAATTGTTAAATTACAGCTTACCAATAGTTGTGATGTTTTATTTTCTAAGGGTAGGTAAAAGTGTTTTATAAATTAATTATTTTTTGATATGCACATTAGGCATTAAAATTCTTTTTCTATAGATTGTGAGATTTTTTTTATTTATCTTTTGTTTGGTTATACAATTAATTAAGAGTCACATTAATTTATGATATACGAAGTATGTAGAAGTATTTATACTAGTATCGATATTTTAAAAAGTGGAGAGACATCAATTTTGAGTTATTTTATTCTATTACATTGTTTTTTTATTTTATTTAAAGATTTATTTAGTTTTGTATGAAATTTTAAATTTACTTTTGAAAGAACCCATTATTTTTTGGGTACTTTTTTGTTTAATTCTAAAAATGTAGTAAATATTTTATATTTATATATTTCATCTAAATTTTTTATTTCTAAAATATTTTGAAAGTAGTTGGTATGAGTTTTCCATAGACCATGCTATTAATTAGAGAGAGCTTCTGGATTAAACTGTGTATGGGTTTCAATTGAAAGTGTTTTGAACTAGATAGTCTTGTATGTTACTATATGCCTTGTTATTACTGTAGAGCACCCTTTGGCATAATTAAAAATAAAGTGATTGGTCTTATCCATGAATGGACTATAATTATTTTTTGTAAAAGTAGACCAGTACCATATCCTTGAGATTCAATTCTCTTAAACATTCTAATGGAGATCTATTATTTGAAAATGTACTCAAAATGTAAATAACAAAACATAAAAATTGGATCCATATATATTTTGACATTTAAATGAATATATCCTAGATAAAATAAATAGTTATCAATTCTAAATAACTAGTAGTCTTCTCTCCCTTCACTAGATGAGTTTTTTTGACTAGTATTCAAGGTTCTATTCAACTTACACCTACCACCTAGATTGATATAATTCTTTTAAGGATTGGTTCAATTTTTTGCTCAAAGCAATTTTTGGATATTATATTATTATTTTTTCAAATATTTTTGGGCATAAAACACCTACTTACAATGGGTAGATATCATCCTAAGAAACTATCTAGCTACATTGAGTACTAAACCATAATTTCCTTAAATTTCTAGGAAAACAATTGTAAGTCTAGTCTTCCAATATTGTGATTATCAACATGAGATGAATGAATATTAGAAATCAAATGACTAAATAAAACAACCCATTTTAGAAATAAATTGGTTTCTAATTGTGTTTTAGTTTTTAGGTATTAATTTTAGGGTTTTAAGGTTTGTATGAACTAATTTTTTGAGTTTACATTTGAGGGTTTTAGAATGCATATATAGGGTTTAAAAAATGAAAGCACATAATCAAATTAAAACTTATAAAAGTTTCAAAATCATTAAAAAATATATAACTATCTATCAAAAGAAATTTTTGAATATACATACCTAGAGTTCTCCTAGTTTCAACTATCTTTTTCCTCCCTCATTGGCCCTAACCATCCACATCAACTATGCACAAACTTCATTCAAAGAACACATGAAACAACAACCTGATGTGGTATTGGCATGGTGTGATATGTTAGATCAGTGTGGTGGATCATGAGTTTAGCATCACAGTTTCACATATTTGCTACAATGTTTCTTGCATATAGCATCATGTACTTGGGCTAAAAAAAAAATCAATTTTTTTTTGAAAAGACCTTCGAACAAAGGAATATTCATTCAACTGTACCTTTGTTCAAAGGAACTTTATTGACACAAGAAAATATTAAAATATTTTTCTTGGTTATAGGGTCCTTTGAAAAAATCTGATGCATGTGCCATCGTTGTTCAAATAAAAACCTTTGAATGAAGGTTATTGGAATTTCTTTTGCCTTTTGATCCAAACTTTTGATGTCCCATGAGTCAGACTCACTATTGTGGGTTAACTATAGTAATAAGGTTTGGATTTCCTTATTGATTTTGTCCTAGGAATTTACCTTTTTATTCCATGCTTTTACATATTTTGAGTGCTCTTGAATAGGTACCTTTAGTAAAATACAATGCATATTCATCATATTTTTATAACCAAGAGCTAATGTTACAATTGATAATTTGTTATCCATGAGACCATATTGTAAATTTTTTTTTGTACATATTAGATGACCTTAGGATATTTATTGATATGACATCAATGTTTCCCATATGACTATGGAGAAAGAGGAAGCTAATCCACATAGAAGGTGTTGTGTAAATCACAATCCCCATATCCTTTATCGATAATCTTGACCTTGATTAGGGAAGCGAGATTAATGGATGACATTAAATTGGTAAGATCGACATAGGATGAGGATGGTAATGATGTGGATGAGATGAAAATGTCTGTAGTTGGACAATGATGGGATCTACTATAGGGTCCTTCCAACATTCTATAATATTCAAAGGGGTTAGGATCAACAAGAACAATGTTTTCTATACCATCATGGGGGAATTTGATACATTGATGATATGTGAGTGGAATGGCTTGTATGACATGGCTCCATGGGTGACCAAGGAGAAGGTTGTATGGAAAGGTCAATAACATGGAATACGGTTTGTTGCAAGGAAGGATGCACTTGAAATGGAAGGAAAATGACACCTTCTAATTCTCTTTGTTTGTAATCATAAGCTCAAATGGTGATTTTATTCTAAGGTTCCATGGAATCCTTGAAATATCCCAATTATTTAACAATTTTATATGTACAAAGATTTAAACCATACACACCATTTATGAGGACTCATTTAATATTATGCTTATTTACTATAGCCTCTATATGCAGTACTTTGGTATGGGATGGATCAATAGAATAAATATTGTTTAGTCTAAATATAAGTTGGTATGAAGAGCATAAGTGATCCACTAGGGGTTAAAATTGAATTGAGTTGACATTGTTGGGGACTCAAAACTCCCTTAAGACATTGTTGAATGGTTGAATTGTTCCTTATGAAATGTGATGATTTAAGAAGCTCTGCAGTAGACATTTGTGCTAGAGTCTTCCCTAGATGTACTAGGAATTTATATTGGGTGAATTGGTGGGAGGAAAAGGGGGACCCTTGGATGGTGACCTGATCACGCCTAGTGTGTTTAAGATTTATAATTTTGATGGTATTGACTTGAAAATAAGCTTCTTCAATATGACCAACCACTAAATCATATGGGGTGGGTATTTTATTGGTATTGACATTATTTGTGTGATTATTTTGGGATGAGCCTTTGCTTGATGTAGAGGAATGGTTTTGATCATATTTTGGAAATGGATCTTCATATATGCCCGATTTCTCATTAGGTGAGGAGGATACATGACCTTAAACTTTAATCTCACATTCATAGATGAGATCTTGGATATGGTTCTTAAGCTTCATTAATTTTGACATGGTGTGGTCTTTTATGTGATGATACACATAATATTCATTTCCTCTATACCATGCAATTTTGAGTGTAGTCTAGTCAAATGGTTTTGTGTGTGAAAATTTTATTAAGTTGGATTGAATGAGTTTTTGAAATACTACTTCTATGGGTTCAACCAATAGAGTGAACTTACATCTCATATTAGTAGGGGGTTTTGGTTGTCCTTGTGGTATAGAAACATGAACTTATTTTTGGATGGTTTGTACATTAGGATATAAGTATTTTTTATTATTTGTGTAATTTGTATGAACTTGGAGTCAATTACCATATCATTGATGATATTTTTATCTTATCCAAAAAGTGTGGTTTGTCATTGGTTTGGTTTTTATTGTCTATGTCTTTGTTATAAATTTTGACCAAACCTTTGGTAATGAGGGATTTCTTAATGGTGAACCCCTTTTCAATAATTTTATTAAAGTGGAGATATAATGGACTTGCAAGTGAAAGACCATTTCAATATTAAGATTTATGATGAAAATAGTGATAATTTTTTTTTTGTATCAACCAAGGAAAGTGACTAGTGAGACTCCTCCATTGTTGGAGGAAAGAATTAAAACTCTCACCATTACATTGTTTGACATTGTAGAGATCAAGCATGGCTAACTTTTATTTTTCGTTATATGAAAATTAGGTTACAAATTTATTTACTAAATCAGTGAAAGTTGTAATGGATCCTTGAGGTAGGTGTAAAAACCAATCAAGTTCTTTTCCACCCAAACTATGAGGAAATATTCTTATAAGATATACTTTGTTATATGCAACTTCTTGGCATGATCTTGAGGGTCTCCCTTTCCCTTATATTTGTCAAATTTTGACATCTCAAAGTTGTGAGGGAAAGGCACAATTGATATTGATCTATTAAAGGGGTAGGGAAACCATTATTCAAATTCATATGCTCTCTTTTAAAGTAAAGTCCCTATTTGTATCCCCTTGAGAATGTCCTTCATTTCTTACCACTCATGGGAAAAGGAAATCCCAATAATTAGATTTGGAGGGTGAGGTGGATTTTTATAAGAAAATTATTGATCAATGGATTGATATGTGTTTACTAGTGGAGTATATTGTTATTGATATGTAATGGTGGTTGTTGATAGGTGGATTGTAATGTCTTTATTGGTAGAATATATTGTTGGTGGGGTAATGGTTGGTCATAAGTGGGTTGAAATGTGATTTTTGGTGGAATATATTGTTGATGGGATGATGGTTTATAATAGTTGGATTGTGATGAGGTAAAAATAACCTCATCGATAACAGTGATTAAAAACCCTTTCCTATGATTTTTCAAGCTCTCTACTCTGTCAATTATCTACCTTTAGGATTAATAAGTGCTTCCTTTTTGAGGGAATTGTATAAAATTTATTTCTTGAAGTTTCTTGGGATTTATTAACTCGCGTTGACTTAATATTTTAGATTTTGTAGAAGTAAACAGGTTCCTCATGAATAACCGGTCATCATGCCCAGCTGGAAGAGAGTTCAACGAAGAAGACTCAACGCCGACTCCATGACGTTGAAGACAGGCGCCAGAAGTTTTGGCACTGGAGTTATAGGGCATTTGATGCATCAAAGCTTTTATAGTGTTTTTCTATTTTATGCTAAAAATATTTATGGTTCATTACGAGCCTGTTTAATGTTTATGTATGGATTTAAAGTTAGTTAGTTTGTTGAAGACTTTTTTAGTGGTGTTTTTCTACCTATTGAATTTTAGGATTCTGGTCAACAAGTTTTTATAAGTATGTAATTTTTAGAATGAAAAGACATCTGGAGAACATCGTTATGCTATCATAATGAATCTTTGAGCTATGTTTTTATACTCTCTTAATATGAATAAAGTGAATCTTGTTTATCTTATTTTGTTTTGTTAAGTATTGAAAATGGAATTAGTCTAGATGGAATAGTTTTGAAGTTACCAGTTTATGTGACCTGAGTTAGACACAGAGAAGCCCGCGAGCTAGACACTCAAGGGATGGTAGAAATAGATAGATACATATTTTACTTCTAAGAGTTTTGTTATTTATAATTTGTAAATGATAAAGCGTGCAGTCTAGTTTCCTTCTTGTCTGTTAGTTAAAGTTTTGGTGCACCTTCTCTTACTGTTAAGTTTAGACTGATAGGTTAATTTTTGTTATTTGTTAAGTATTTTAATCTGTTATTGGTTAAATGTTTCATAGTTTCTTTACCTATTTTTCTATTTCAGCAATTTATACATTTATTAGTTTAATCATTTTAATGCTTTCTAGTTTAGTTGATATTCTTTTTAGATTAATAATTGCTTACTATTTAGTTTATAAATTTAAAATATTTCTAGTTAATGGAATTAAATTTAAGTCTTGTTTTAGTTACTTCATTCATTTAGAAAATCCAAAGGAGAAATATTCAAGAAATGTCCTATTGCATATAGCCTTGAACACTGCCCAATTGATAATTAATGCATTTTTCAACTAAAGAGATAGGTATAACGACAGCCTGTCAGATTGAAATGTGTTTATTGGTATAGTTTATTATTGATAAAATGGTTGTTGTTGACAATTGGACTGAAATCATATTCATATGTGGGATGTATGATTGATGAGTAGTTATGGATACATAATATGTCAATGGTTTATATAAGATGAGTGGTGTGAAGTGTGAGATGTAATTGTGGTTAGTTGGGAAAGTGTTGGTTGTGGTATGTATATAGGTGGTAATTATGGTGCAGCACAGGGGTAACCAAACTAAAAAAAACCTTAAACAAGTGCCTTTGTTAATCAAAATGTGGGTTTTCCTTCACAAACCCTTGCTCTTCCTTGTAACCTTTCAAAAAGGAACATTTGACATATCTTTTGACCCAGAATTGATCTACACAAAAGGATACCTATTTAGGATACCCATTTGGCCATTCTTACACATACAAAAATAAGGTAGGGTTTCTTTATTCAGAATTCCTTCAAAAATTGACTGTCCCACTTCTTGACTAGGCCTAATTAGGCAAATATGCATGCAAATGAAAGGAACAGCCACCTATAACTTTCAAAAATCAAATAATTAAGCCAATCGCTCTAGTGAGATGCAAGAGGAACTTATTATAGATCTTTTCCCAAATTATTATCAAACTCCAACAGTGTAAATAAGAGTTATGCCATTTTTTCCCAAAACTGGTAACCCTAGGACAGATTCAAACGTTTTTGTAAATTTGAAATAACTTTCTCCAAACTCAATGAAAAACCACCAAACTAGTTGCAAATGAAAGGTGATTCATTCCTATATCAGTAAAAATAAATTTAAGATCCATACAATTTCATATAGATGCGTACAACTCAATGGAGCAGTACATTTGTAGTCAGATTACATAGAAAATGCATAAAAATATGTCTAATTTGTATCTTATTCCTTCAAACTGCTCTCCAACCCCTTGGGTCATGTTTACAACATGTATTTATGAGTTACCAATAGTTCATAACCATTCTCTCACATTACAATCGCTCAAATTCCCACTTTGTGCAATACTGACCCTTCACATTCCATATTGTGCAATTTGACAAAATTTGCAACTAGACACTAACTTAAACCTAATGATTCAAATTAGACTCAAATAAACATGAAATGGTCTTAGAAGACCTTATTACATAAGAGAGACACAAAACCAAAACAATGAAAAAACCAATATCTCATGGGTACTCCTACACCATACTCCTAGGCAAAGAGAAGATTCAAGCTTTGCTTGAATAGAAGGTAGCAATCATGAGAACCATGTTTTAAAACTCTTGGATGCCTTTAAATCCTTGTACATTGTATTCTTTGGAACAATTCCATTCTTGCTTCATCTTCACTATAGGTTTCTTGAACTGATCCCTTTTTCCTTGATGGATGCCCTGCACTCCAATAGTAACTTGTTCCCCTTCAATGGCTTGTTTCATTTTCACCTTAGGTTTCTTTTCTCCCAAGGCTGCAATCTCATCAAGAGCCCTTTGTCTTCTCTCTTTGCCTCTAACATCTGCAACTCCCTTTTGCTGCTCCATACCTTATTTTCCCTTCAAACATTGCTCACTCAACTCTGTAATCTCTTTCCCAACAATCATCTTGCCTTTAGCATTAAAATTTCTTTCTTTTACAACCTTCCAAACAAGTACATCATTTATATTGGCACCATTTCCTTCTTTAGACACACCACATTCTTCGTTTTTCTTGTCATAAGCTGTTGTATATGATAGACTAGCCCCTAGAACAAAAGCTAAATAGTGACTAACACCTTTCCTTGGAAGCAAAAAGTCAAAAAAATTATCAACCACTATGTCTACATGATCCTTCAATACATCCTAAACTTCCCAAGGAAACTCTTCAATGCTTGTTGATCAAAATAGTCCTAGGTTTTCTTACCTCTTCCTCTTTCTCAGATGACTTTTTTTGTTCCTTCATCAACAAAGATTCTTTAATGTCTTGTTTTTCTATCCTCTCTTTCCTTCTTCTCTTCTAAATGATCTCCTTGATGGGCCACTTTACCTTCTTTCTTATTGGTAAATACCAACCCTTTTCTTGGTTTGCTTTCTCAAGAAGTTGATGCATCTCAAGTTTCATTCTCCTTTCCATTTCTTCCTAGATTTCTTTCATTTTCTCCAAGGCTTGCCTCAAATCTTCTATCTCTTGCTCAGTATCAAATTTCTTTACCTTCTCATCCTTTTTCTTTATCTCCCTTTCCTCTCATTTCATCTCTTGTTGCTTCTTGCTTGGTATTGTTATGAACAGGATCACACCCATGTGTGGAAGTGAAGATTCTTTGTGATCCTATGAAACATGGGAATACTTTCAGGTTGTAGGTACCCTATATTGAAAGTAGACCTTTGGATTATAGGTCGACTTCCTTTATGATTTTTCTAATGATTAACTATAATTTTTATGGAAAGGGAATAAGTTTTTAAATGGATGCATAAAATAAACTTGAAATGAATGGTGATGCACCTAATGATTGAAACTTAATCTACAACCTGACTCACAATTGACTTCTCAATATTTCTATTTGCACAACCAGATTTAACAACTTAATCACTTGAATTTTTCATACAAAGGCTTTGAAAGAATATCTTTTTCAAAGGAAAACTCTATTTTCACAACTAAAATGATAAAGTAATCACATGCACAATGTATAACCTATGAATTTAAGCATTACTGCATACATACACTTATGAAAGAGAGGAAATTAGAGGTTTCAAAATTGAAACACAATAATCTTCTTAATCAGATCCAACACAACGATGATGCCTAAAATATTGAAGGAAAAAATTAATAACACTGATAATCAAAAGGAATCCATCTGCTAATAACAAAGCTAAAATAACATGTAAAGAGCTTCTATATTAACTATAAAATATATGAGTTACAATATATCTCTTCTTTCGAGAAATGCAAAGGAAAAACTATCAGCAACTAAGGAAAAGGAATGAATTTTTCCAATATATACAAAAGATAGAAGAGAACGAGCCTGAAAAGAGATTTTGAGCTAATTGAAGTAAAAAATATTTGAACTCCAAAGCCATCCATGTGCAAAATAAAAACTGCCCGAAACGGGGCCCACCAATGTTGCAAACTGAGCTTAAACAACTCAAAACTTCATCTCATACTGTATATAATTGAAGTGTATCTCGAAATGGCTCTTGAGTGTATGGAGGTGGCACTGAAAGTGAACTAAAAGTGAAAATATCCTCCCCATGAGAAAAGAAGAAAAGCCTAAAAAAATGGGCCCACCACTGAAGCAAACTAAACTTTGAATGCTGCAAACTGATTCTCATGATATGCATGATCAAAAGACCCTCAAAACGGATGTGGAACTGTTGATGCGATCTCCAAAAAACTGAGAAATGACTCCAAGTTAGGAAATCATAACCCTCAGTCCCACCTCTTCACATGAAAAACAATCTCTTAGGTCACCTACTCTTCTCCTTCATGCATGAGTAATATGGCGAATTAACTCACCCTTCCTTCTAAATTAGTTTGTTTGAATAATTATTAAAAATGATCATTAATTTTCTTTTAATAATGTTGAATAAAACATTTACAATAATAGTGAAGGGGCTTACAAATTGTTTTTTTGAAAAAATACATATAACTCCTTATTTGTCTCACAGGCTCCATTGATATCATTAGGTTTATTGACTTCAAGAGTCAATACCACAAGGTAAATAACATGAAATGATTTTAATTTTGCAAAAATACAAGTAAAAAATACTCCCATTTGAGTTAGGGAATGTAAAAGCATTGAACCCTAAATTACTTTTTTCATTCTTCACTTTGAGTCTTCTGGAGAAAAAATGAGTGCTGCCATGTTGCTGGGTAGGGTTTGAATAGCTCGGACCTGCAAAAATCCTGCTGCTTTTGAGTAAATTTTGAGAATTTTTGATAGGGAAGAACAAGGTAAGTTCTTTACACACACAAATCTGAGCACTCTCCTCTGTATTATCCATTTTTTCAAACATTTTTAGGCCATCAAGGCCATGTCTTGACACATTTTTGATGCCTCTTTCTATTATTGATGCATTGCCCTATTTTGGGCCACCATGGTTACCTTTCTGAAGCTTTACCTTGGTGATTTGAAAGTATTCTCCTATTGAAAGAAAACGTGGACATGGGTATCTCCTCACCAACAACTTTTGGTAAGTTTCAAATATGATCTTTCCCTTCTAATTTTTGTTGATAGAAGCTCCAAACGGGTTTAGTAAAATCAAGAAAATGATTGTAATTGCTTCCCATTTTTCATTCTATGAAAGAGCTATTGAAGCTTTTATATTTTCCTTTCATGATGAGCCGCCACCAAGCACTGCCATATTTATATATTATACCTTGTAAAATAGACAACCTTCTCCATTCAAGCACTTTATTGGTATCAAGAGGTCCAAAAAGAAACATTCCTCTTTCAACATTTCTTGGAATCTTCTAGGCCTCCTACCATAAAATGAATCTATTCCATAATATTCACATGAAGCCCTCTGACCCAAAACTTGTCCTTATATGGCACTGTTTGTTAAGGCTGCTCTATTTGCTCTAGGAGTCTCCTTTCAAATAGTGGACATGCTGTCTTTTAATTTCCTTCATGACATTCACTATGACTAATTGTACACATGCCTTTTGTACTATCCTTAAATTTTTTCCTTTTGATATGGTGAAGAATAACAGTTAAGATTAATGCTTTGGCTATGGTTGTCATCAATGTACTAGTTGTCCCATGAGTTTTTAAGCTTTCAAAACATGATTGTGGCTCTATTAATGAATAATGTTTTCTACTATCCTTTACATCCAATCTCATAATGATATGGCATTGTATCTTTTCTGCAACACTATCCTCTCATAAAGCTAGCTCAATCTTAGATAACCTTATACTTTGGGATGGCTAGTTTTTTATGACATGGTCATCATGGTTGTATGCTTCATTATCTCTATTATGTTGTCCCACTTGCATGGCTACCATGATTTTTTCTCTGTGATCAGTATATGAAGACTAGATTACAAGGATCTTGAAAGTAATGTCACTTCCTTGAAACAATTAATTACTGTCTTAAAACTCTTTGAGAATGATGAAAAGGGATTGTCCCTTCCTCCATATGCTGGAGACTGTGACACTGCAATTTCCTATGATTGCCCCTTGATTTTTATGGGAATTGTACCTTCATAGTTTCTGGGCTCAATCCTTGTGGGAGCCACATTTTCTTCACAACTATAATGAAAAGAGATTGATTATAAAATAAGAGATGCACATGCTCTTGCATAGTGAGAAAACATGTTAGATAAAAGTAGCTCAATATTCCTTCTGATGATGATTTCTCACTTTCAATTTGATGATCTGATCCTGATTATCTCTTGTACATTTCTGATATGTCTGAATTAGATTGATATCTTGTAGGTTTAAGTTATTCAAATGTTGATAACGTATGATGAAAATTTATGTCTCGAGCTATAACAAATCGATTTAACATCTTGCAGGTGCACTTGAACCTAGGGAATGAAGGACTAAAGATAGGAGGGAAGTTGATGACAGAGTTGAAGATAGAACATCAACAACATTGAACATGCAATGATCGATATAATATTTTTTTATATGCTTTCTTCTTCTTATCTTCAGTTGAATAGCTTAGCACTTAAGTTTTATCAATGTGGTTCAGTCATTCCCATGGCTTATGAAGGGGAATTTTAAAGACTTTTTTTCCCTCTAAGAATGAAACAACAATGTTTAAGTGATCTTGTAAGTTCCTTCATTTCAAAAATGAATAAAATACAACACTATGCAATTTTGATGAATCTTCTGCGTTGTATGAATTGTGCATAATAAACTGAATCTTATTTGAAATCCCTCATTAGCAAATGAACTATCAACATAAAATGAATGTACCTTTCACCTTAGATATAGCAAATAATTCCAGCTCTACCAAAATGAGCTGAAGGTAGAAATTTTGGTAACAGGTACCTCCTTACTTTGCAAGTCTCCACGAATGAATCTTATAAACGTTTCCATTCTTCTTTCTCAAGAAAATCTCTTTCACCTTGCTTCTCCTTGTCTTCGTGATACCTCACCTTAGGCCCCTTCTTTTCCCTTGGCCTAATATTTTGGCATCCAGGCTTTTCCTTCAACCCACAAAAAGACAAAGCACAAACTCCAAACTTCTTTTCCAAAACCTTTTAGGCTCTAATAACAATTTGATATAGAGTAGGGGTAATCAAACTAAAAAAAACCTTAAACAAGTGCCTTTGTTCATCAAAATGTGGGTTTTCCTTCAAAAACCATTGCTCTTCCTTGTATCCTCTCAAAAAGGAAAATTGGACATATCTTTTGATTGTAATACCCCTCGATTTTGCTCTTTTGATCGAACAGTGTTATGTTTTGTTATGCCTTATTTTCTATTAGTACTTTGACTATGGTACTCAGCTACTATTTGATTGCTAACTATAAAGCGATGTGAATGTTATATTTTTATGCGATGGTATTTTATTCTAATGTTATCATTATGGCATGCTTTG